>JAQGAY010000500.1:0-26158 GCA_034698085.1 Polydesmus angustus | reverse complement strand
CGGTTTTTTTAATCAACTTTGCTGATAATTTACGATAACTTAAAACGGCCACGAAATATTATTATTTTTGGTTTAATGAGGTTAAGCAAAAATTAATAGTAAACACTTTGTAGTGAGTTAGGTTAGATAATTAAGACATTAAAGTAAAAAGGCTAGAACATATTAATTACAGTATTTCAAATAATTTAAACATCTCGCGGCCCTTACAGGGTTCCGTAGATTCTGTAGACATTTTTAACATAGGGATTTTAACGTGCAATCGAACTTTACAAAAAAATCTTTTAAATGGCTCACAACTTTAAATATTTTTCTTCTAGTAATGGAAATATTGATAATTTTATAGCATGCAAGGTAAATAATGAAATTAAACGAAATCAAATAAAAATTGACCAACATTAATTAATACTATAGAAAATATTGCCCAACAATTATGAGTACGAAGTTTGCTCCTATAAAGACGAATCTATTGATTGTTTTAATCAATCACAATTTAATGCTGTAATTAGGACAACATTACTAAATAAAGAAGAAATCAAGGAATGGTTAGAAAAGTTTACCAAGAAATCTGGAATTATTTTTCGGGTTGATAGAACTCAAAAACCAAGTTTAAGAACTATTTTTAAGGTATGAAGTTATTGAAATTTTCAGACAAAGTTAATCGATCTATATATTATTAATAATTATTTAATTTTAATATCAACTTCGATAAAGGTTCAGTACAGATGTCATCATAATACTAGACCTCGAAAAAACAGCACGCCTCATGCTAAACACACTAGATGTAATGCCAAATTAACCATCAACGTGAAAAATATCAAACGTCCTGACTTGTAAGAACTTGTATTAATTAACTTATCTATAAAACTTTATGTCATTGGATAATACATTTATTAATAGAAGCAAGGATAAATATTTGCCAAAATTCCCAACGGTTATTACTTTGCGACATATGCATAATCACCCAATTAAGGAATCGTTGAAATTCAGCGACCCAACACCGGAAGTTAGGAAAGCATTTTTAGAATTGTTCCAAAATGGACATAATGTAAGTTCGTCGCTTTCTGTTTACAAAGCGGATATAATGGAATCCTACGAATTATCAGAATATGATAAAATAGTTAATGATCGCAGTATTATCCCCAACAAACGGTGGGTTCGTTATTTATACGACAAAATATTTAGCAAAGAATCGTTTGTTAAGGATACGGTTTCACTTCTTGCAAATTTCGTTGAAGATTATAATGATAAATGCGGTGAAGCGTGCGCAAAAATCGTCGAAGAAAAGGATCAACAATTTACTTGCGCGATTGTGTCTCCGTTTATGAAACGAGTCCATCAATTATCAAATGCCGGTGAATATATGATAGTTGATTCTTCAGACGATATCAATAGATGCCTTTGCAAAGTTTATGTTTTATTAATTAACACTAATGTTGGAGGACTTCCTGTCGGTGTTTTAATGATTTCAACCGCGTTAAAACACCGCGGATTAGAGAAGGCCTTGAGATCTTATGTTGAACTACTTCCGCTGAACTGCTTTGGTGGCAAAGGAACAATTGATGGTCCATCATTTGTTATATCGAATATTGGCGGGGAAGAAAAAACGGTATTTTCTAAAATTTTTCCGAAGTCAGTTTTAGTTGAAAGCGTTTATCATTCTGTTAAAGCGAATTGGAATTTTTTATTTAATCAAAAACATGAGTTGTCATCCGAATTAGTTTCTCGAGCTTATTTGTTGCTCAAAGACTTGGCTAACTCTGAAAATCTCGAAGAACTGTTAAATAATTACGAAAAAATCAAGCTGCAATCATTGACTAAAGAAAATTCCTCGTTTCAACAGCAAGTGAAGTACTTATACGAGCATTTAAAGGAATGGGAATTATATTTACGCGCTGCTGAACATGTTAAAGAAATTCAAACAATTTGTAATCAAGTTCTTCGGGATGAAATATTGACAAGGACTAAAGCAGCGAGCCCCATTCAATTTTTAGAATTTATTACGACTTCGTCCATGGAGGAGTTTTATTTAAGTAAAATTGAAAGTGCGGTTTTGGACCAAGAAAATGAATGGTTTTTAAATGAATTTAAAGAAGTTGCTTCAAAAACAGACAATCAAAATTTAATTGTTTTTGATGTTGACCCTATTAACTCAGTTTTTGAAGTTGTGAACAAGCAAAGCAGCGACAAATATTTAGTCGATAACTTACTAGGGTTTTGTTCTTGTTTCTTGGGACGTTCTGGAGCAAAATGTTCGCATCAGCTGGCCATTAGACAAGCCAAGGATTTACCGAGATTTAATTTCCCCCTCGTAAACAATAATGATGAAATTAAACAATTTTTTCATAAAGTGTTGATTGATCGTGGCAGATTAGCTGATCAATTTTTGAATTTTAACAACGGTCCCAATGTTTTAACTAGTTCAGTTAATCAAAGGGCGATTAGCAACAGTTGTTTTTCGTTTCTCCCGTGCAACGACATAATTGTAAATAATGGTATGATAGAAAAATGCCAAACTAATTTGCAGTCGGTTTTTGAAGATATTATGCATAAATTAAAAAGTAGAAATGCCGGACAATTTTTACCGGTAATTAATAATTTCATTAACAGTTATAAAAAATTAACCGATCTTGAAAAGATCGATGCTCTTAATAATTTTGCAAATAATAGATCTAATGTTGAAAGCATTGTATTATTTCAATATGACCCTTTATCATAATATTACTTGTACATAATAAAATAACTTAGGTCCTGAATTAACTAGCAATTTTATTTATTATTAAACTTTAGCTATTTAAAATACGATTAATGTGTTAAGTCTGATGGGCAATTCTGAACTAATTTATTGTATCACATTTCATGGCACAGATTTTTTTGTTAAATTTGTACAAATGGCTCATTAAGTAGAATGGGGTCGTAAGGTAGACGATTAGATGCAAGGATTAGATGTATATTTGGAGGTCATAATTATAAATACAGATTTTTTTGTAATACGTGAAAACATTGTTTCTTGCAGCGCTTATTCTATTAATAAGACCCTTTTATATAATATATACAAATATGTAGGCCAATCTTTGATGAGTTAAAACTGAGGTTAAAATTCTTCAACTGTACAAGTCCGATATACAAGTATAAAATTACCTCTAATTAATAAATTCAATCTCGGAAATCTCAAAAACAAGTAACAATAACGATAATACAAACAGCTACTATAAACTTTAAATAAAGATAACTAATTAACTAATCTGAATTAGGCAACTGATTTGATTACATGCATTGAAGATGTACCCGCCTATTTTCGGAAAAAAAATTTCCTGTGAAAAGTTATGTACGTATCTTGTCAAATACAAATAGATGCACCAAATTCAGTCATTATCACGTATTAGTCTATGTGAATAAAATCATTTGATATAAAGGTGGTACCTTATTTAAAATAATAATTATGCGGTTTAACATAGTTGGTATCATTGCAAACTACACATTTTTTTAAAATCCGTTTCTATGTCGTCGTCAATTTCGTTGTTATCTGGAATTTTACCGCTCACATTTGGCAGATAATTTTCGTAGTGGCAACCTTCTCTCTCGTAAAACAACATGTATGCTGAATCCGAGTCAATCTGGTCTTCCGTTACTTCCTTGTTTTCAAAAAGAAATACATATTTAATTTAATGAATTATTACCGTTATATGAAATACTCTATTTAATAATTAAACTTTTGCTTTACTTTGCAACTGCTGTCGTTGTAACAATACCAACTGTTATTCGGATTGCACGCATAGCATACATAATGCCCTCCTCCCAAAATTCCAGAGTGACACTGAAATTAGTTTACAGATATCCGTTAATAAGTAAACCAAGTTGACCAAAAATTTTAAAAAATCCATACCGATATTGCATAAAGTCTATAACTTAAATTAAAAGGATCGTAGCCGTCCATCAACCGATGTTTGTGAAAATCTTGCATTACTCCACCGGGTATTTCACCATTAGGTGAAAAATCAGAGTTTACTTCGCCGCCAATTTCAAAGCCAGTATTCTCCAAATTATTTACAGTGGGAGTTACAGAGTTATCATCATCAGATGGAGTGCGTATACCCGAGGACAAAAGTTCGTCATCTTCTTCAGAATGGAAATGAGAAGACGAAGAGTTTGCAGGAGAAACCGTACGTGAAGGTGAACCGTTTGCAGTTGAAGGAGTTGTAATTTCGGAATCAACACCGCTACTACTACTTGCAGAAGGAATTACGTAAATAACGTCACTATTGTTAAATTTTTTATTTTTGTGATGCACTGCCATTCTTGGAATTGTTGCAAGGTAGTTTGTAGGATCGAAATTATTATATGGAAACTTTACAATCTTTTGCGATTTCACCCAATGACCATTAACAAATTGAAATCGTTTCAAATGCACTATCTAAATAAAAATAAACCAATTGTAGTATCGTATTATTTGTTAAAATGTAAATAAATATTTACTAAAATTGGAGGTAGTCGCCATATCTGTAATTTTTTCGACGCCAACTGATGTTGTTTGCATTTAGAGCAATAGTATTTCTCATCCTCTCCTAACTCTTCTTCTTTGGTAAAAGCCTTTAGACAACTATCTAAATCTATTGGGTCGCTCTGCAATCGTCGCGATTTTTCCACACTTTCATGATCAATCATAAACTGAAAAGCACAATTTGAAAATTATAAAAAAAAAACAATACAAATCTGAATTTAGATTTGTACTTACTCGTTCTTGAGAGGATTGATACCTAAGATGAAGAGCAGTAGGATCCCAATCAATTGCAATAAATGATGAAGCGAAATTAAAATTAATATCGTTGCACTCAATTTTACAACCGCGACAAAACCTAAATAAAATAAAATTGATAAAAATTCTAATCAAATTTAATATTAATGTATATTTTACCTGTACCATGGGCACCACGCACATACCAATCCATCTTTTCGAACAGCTTTCAAAATAAAAGGATATTCGTAGCCAAGACTATCATCACTAAAAATTCACCTATTAGAAAATAATCTAAATTAAGTTAACAATAGATATTGTAGTACCAATCTTGAGCGTGATTGGGGACATTAGAATCCGATGGAGGCAATGGGGAGACCAAATGAGAAACTTGCATCCAAGTGGCCTGATAAAGATCTTGTTGGGTTGTCCCTTCTCCACAAGGAAGAATTAATGGTACTCCAAATACGCTTGGTTTCGATTTTTGATATGACAAAAAATAGATATCTTGCCTAATCTAATTTTGAAAATTTCAATTTAACAAACTAGTAGCCACAAATTTATGGAAACTGTGTACCATTTTTCGATGTATGGCAATAACAAAACCAGAGAATTGGTCAATCAATGAGTCAGAGCCAGGCGTGGTGAAACTGGAAGACATAAGTGAACTACTACCGTTACTTCCAGTGCTTAAGTTGCTTGCATTTCGGTTATGATTTGTAATTGCAGATGGAACATCAAGACCGTTATTTACAGCACATTCGCCAATCTACAATTAAATTAAATTAAACAAATATTAAATTAATAAATAACTATTTATACTTGATCCGATTCTTCATTAATATTTCTTTCTCCAGCTACAATCTTATCACATTCTTCTACCGTTGGATTTTTTAACTGAGGTTTGGAGTTTAGTTGATTTTGTATATGAGGACTAGATTTTGAAAACACATCTAATATTGAAAGGAATGGTGTCTTATTATTGATTGTATAAGTCAAAACCCAACATCAATTACCGTTACGATCCATTCGCTGAATCTGAGTAAAGCTCTGTATATCTCTATTTTGACCCAAATAAAACATACTAGTTTGTTTACTGTTAGGAATCTCATAAGCAAATAAAACACTGGCCATAGCTGATTTAATTCGTTGGTCATCTGATGGAATGTTCTAAATATAAAAAACAACGTAAATAATTTTTTTGCTTTATTATAGTGAACGTTAAGTAATACTCTTATCATAGAAGATGTTATTTCTGTCAACATTAGTTGCTCAACAGGAATGTCACTTAATTCACCAAGTTGCTTTTTTACAGCGTTATAGTTTTCGTTGACATTTAACCGAATTCCATACTTTACAGGAATGCTTCCATCCAATTTAATTACTAAATAAATAGAATTGCATGTGAAATAAATCAAAACCAAATTAAAATAACCATACATATAACTTCCAGACAAATACAGCTTTCCATAGGAAGAGGTAGAGAGAGATAATTAAATGGATCAAATCTAACACTGTCATGACCACAGACTTTGCATCGTACACACGATTTGAGCTGACCATGAAAAAGATCCACAATTATAGATTTATTACGCAGCACGTGATTTTCCCATGCCTTTTTTTATAATAATAAGTAAAAATAATCAATACCACTGTAAATTTGATTAAACCATTTAAAATAACGAATAAACTTACTTCTTGAGCAACTATTACATCTGAACGTCCATCACTATCTTTTAATTTATCGTAAGGTTTATCGTGGACTCTAATTTTACAAACCATAGTAAATACAAACCACATCATTTGTAAAGTAATAAATAATATAACCTGTTGAGATCTTCATGTAAACCGTCTAACAAAAATGCTAACAATTCTTGCGAATCATGTTGTTGAAAACCATTAAATCTAGGAGCATATTTTCCAATGGTCCACTATTTAGAAATAAAACATTAATTTGCATTTGTTAATTTGTTATGTATAAAAAAATACTGTTACTCGAAGTTTCAAAGGAGCAATTGTTTTTGAAGTACCACTCCATAAATCTTTAATTAAATCTCCATATCGTTTTGCCATGACTCCTTTCATACCTAACGGATTATTTCTGCATTTATAAAAATTCTAAATTAAAATTAACGCAATTTTTATTAATAATTAAATTACCGACCTGTTGAGTTCATATAAATGCATGTTATTGGTAAAATACTGTGTCAACGGTCTAGTGTTACTGACGCACTGTAAAGCAGCATTCATAAAACAGGTATTTCCTAAATTATTTAAACCCGTAGCTCCCTTTTCGGTGGGTACTAATTTGTCAATTGCAATATAAGTTTTTAAACTTTCAACATTATTTAATTAAGATAATACTTTGTCGTTTCCGATCAGCTCTTATATTTCGGTTGTTAAGAAGGAACATCTCTTCAGGCCATGTCTGATCCTTGTTTCTTACTATAAGAATAAAAATCGAAATTGATACGAACCGTTAACAAAACTGTAATTTTTTTCGCAGTACCTTCAATAAGAATTTGATCATTATCCTCAATGCCCAGTTCTTCGAGGGTAATCATTTCCTCTTCTAATAATTGCATATTATTCTAAATTTGAGTTAAAGGAGTTTTTAAGTAAAAAAATAATTAATAAATAAAAATAAATAAATTACTTCGTCTTTATAATGCCACAATCTCATATCTTCAGCTCTAATCCTTAACCTCCTACACAAAAAGTCAAACATTTGCTTAAGAGTAGCCAAACGACTAAAGGATGCTGTGTAAGTAAGAAACTTCCTTGGCGTTGGTTGGGTCATCGAATGATAACTATAAGTAGCAGCACCTAAGTAATGCAAATGATAATAACCAAATATTTAAAAACGTATAAAAAAGTTTTACGTACCAACTGCACCAGCCCATGCATTATTAGTTGCTCTATTTGGAGAAATTTGATGTCTAAGAAGGCGAAGGCATAGGGGATACATTTCCAATTCTAAAGATCCATCTTTTAATTGAATCACCTATTACATTATAACAGTTTAATTTTTTTTTATTTTAAACTATACAATTAAATCACGTTTAAAAATGTAAACCTGTCTAGGAAGCGCAGGTAATCCTCCATACCATTGTTGTAAAGCATTCCAAATCTTTTCAGGAACCATTTCAAAATCTCGACCTCTAGCAAGACTTAAATTCCTTCTTAACTTTCCACCTTCGCCAGTTAATGAAGGAACCTAATTAAAAAAATGATAATAATTATTTAAGAAGTTAAATAAATGATTATTCAAATTACTTTCGGTCCGTTTGAAATAATTAACCCAGCATTATCAATAGCCGTGGGACGTTGAGGCCCCGCATAAAATTGTGACTGATTGGATGTTGTTACAGCTTTCCTAACGGTTTTAGGTGAGCTGTTATTAGACCCTGATGAAAATGATGACTGGCCAGAAACATTAGACCTGAAAAATTGGAACACATTGCTGACACTATTTGGACACCTTTAAAAAAACATGAATGTAAGCAAGAAAAATGAATGTTTAAAATAATTAAAATTTCTAACTTATTTGAAGGCTGAACATTGTCATCGGAATCATTTAATATTTCCAAATTATCACCGTACGATGCACAACGCTCTATATTATTAAAATTATTTTTTAAAGGTTTATTTCTTCCTAAACTTCCGGTGTATGAAGAAAAATTTCCATTTGTATAGCCACCCTGTTCCGAGCTTGGAAAATTCTAAAAATTCAATTTAAAAATTAAAATTTCTTTAAAGCAGATAAATAAATGTAAATTTACTACCTGCCAATTTATGTATTCATGCCAAGCTCGCCACCATTCCATTGAAACCAAGTACCAAACTTGACCCGTTTGTAATCCATTCCTCTCTTCGCGATCTAACCAATCCCTAATAACAATTCCCTCTTCCTCTTTTGTGGCAGGTTTTAAACCCAAAACTACATGACAAACCTATCATGAAATTAAAATGTCAATTAATAAGTATATTTTTAATAAAAAAATTTAATTGTTTTTATTTACTTGAATAAGGAGATTTAGAAATGTAGATGGCAATGGATGACCAATTGCCCAAACCAAATATTCATCAAGCGTAATAGCACCATCCTAAATAAAAAACTATAGCAAAAATATAACAAGCGGCATTAACAAACGCTACTAACACAATTGTTATCAAATTTTGTAAGAATATCATCTAGAGCGGAATCAAGATCAATTGAAACATGATCATCAACATCGTCCTATTTTCAATTTAAAGCAATGATTAATTTCAGTATAACACGTACAGTATTTTGAACACAACATAAAGAAATAACTTTACCGTTTGATGCAGATATTGGCATTCGTATTGCACAAACAATAAAGTCGATAACATTTTCTTCAACTCTTCCGGATTCAACATTCCATCTCGTTCAGTATTAAATATTTTAAAACAAACTGCAAAAAATTTCAATTAGAAATATATTACCAAAATAAAATTTTTTTTTTACATTTCTGTCGTTCTACTACAGGTCCGCGACAGCAAGCAGATATTCCGCAAGCCATTTCTTTAAAATCAATATGATCATCTCTATTCTCGTCGAAAGCGTTAAAAAAACCTACAAAATTGTTTTTCATTAAATTTTAGTAACTTCAAGTTGGATAAAATCACATCTACCTTCACAGAGGCACTGAAGAATTGGTGGGCACACTAATTGAGTAAATGTTTCTAAATCAAATTTTCCGGTTTTTGAATAGGCCTTTAACATCCAATAGCGTTTTTCTAATTCAATAATATCCGCTTCTTCAACTGCAAATAAAAGATAACCAATTTAAAATTAGTCAATTTAAATATATGCCCTGCCTAAATGTAGCAGAACAAAATATTTCCTCGCATGTGCAAAATTATTTGTTTATGAAATTACAAATGAGGGGCAGAGCTAAATACAGTAACGGTCTGGTGCATTTTTTTAAAAAATAAATAAGTTAGTGAAGAATACGATAGATAAAGTTGTAATCTTTTAGAGGATACATGGCAAACAAGGAGTGTGCACTGAATTGATTTTTTCAGTTGTCATTGACTTTTTAATTAACATTGCAATTTATTTATTTTTTTATTCATTGTCATGCAAATTCCAAATTTTAGCACAGTATTTACTCAATACTGTACTAGCAAAATGTCCCTTGGACCTATTTCAACTCAACCTCTCAAATGACTTAGTAAATATGGCACAATATTTAATGTAATGCCGTAACATTACAGTTCATATACATTACACATTAAATTTCGTAAATAGATGATTTTGCGCAAAAGCTGGAGATTTTAACCTAGTACCATAATTACCGGTATAGTTTTAATAAATTTATCATATAACACACTTACGATGCGTTACTCCAGCTAACGTCTGATAAAATGTTGGAGTTTCTAAATCGTTGGATAAAGAAACTGTGCAAGGTTCGGATAGTAACCATCTTGTAAGAGACGTTGCGTCCTGGTGCCTTATTAACCAATCGTAAAACTCTTCGTAATTTACCTTTTCACTCTATAAAAAAATTCATATAAATTGATAAGACTTTTTTTTAGTAAATACAGCATTTATTTTTACTTCAATAAAACATTCAGCTATGGCTTCGGAGACATAGCCTCCCTCGCAAGCCTGCGCCAGTTGAACCATGTCATCTTTGCAAACGTAGTTTCCAGCCTCATTGGAATACAATCCAAAAATAACTAAATGCAAAAAAAACTCATACATTTGAAAAAGATTATCAAATGTTAGCTTATCAATAAACAATAGATTTTATATAAAAAGGGATTAAGGTATTCAGTGCTTTAATGCTTATCAAATCCTTACATCGGATTTTTTCCTCCTTAAAACCGCGCGTAAGCAAAACCAGACCGCAAAGAAGTTCTTTGAAACCAATTCCTTTTGAATTTCCACCACATGCTTGATAAATATGCTATAATGTAAAAAATGTATTTAAATAAAAATTACAGTATACTATAGTGTTATAAATCATTATGAAGTAACATAAACAAAACATTAATTATATTTATTACTGCATTTATAAAATTTATCAAAAAACAATTTTAATTTTTAATATTGATTTTTAAATTAAATTCATTACTTTTACAGTACATGTACTTGCAAATAAGAAGAAGTTAACCTTAAAAGTTGAATACCTCAGCTAATCTATTTGGGATGCCATCTCCTAGAACTTCTTTAACAAATCCTGCTTTAGCCATTGTACCATTTAAAGTGGACGTTCGTTTGAATGCATCTCTAAGACGTTTCACCTCAGCTTCAGAAACTAAAACAAAAAACAAAAATATTTTATAACAATTCAGATAAATTATTTCTCAATTAAATATCTATAAATTATAACAGTTAATTTATTTATACAGTACCAACAATATCATTTTATAATAATATAGTTACAATACTGTATTTAAAATAAACGTGATAATGTTGATTTTAAATAATTTATTAAAATTATAGTAACATAAACTTTAATTTTTAAAAAAGAAGTTATTATAATTTTCAAAATGTCAAAAACATTCTAATTAAATCAATTCATTGAATAGGAACTGCTTCAATATTTCATTAAAATAATCATTTTAGAATTAAACCAAGTGACCATAACACAATTTAATGAAAATTTCCGTTAAATTTGAACCCCTTCATTCATTATTAAGGCCATAAATATTACATTCAATGAAAAGAAAATAGGGGTACTGTAGCCTATAGATAAAAACATAATAAAAAATAACATTGCGTTACAAAAGCAGCTTAACTAAAATTTATAATCCCAATTATTAGCTGAAAACTAACAATTTTGACAATAACTCGAAAATTCTCATTCGTTATAACATTAATGTCAGATTAGATTGTTAAGATTTTGACAATTTTAGTTTGATAGATCGAGGAGTTGGGATAGATCAACGCCAACCTCCCCTTATAAAATCAAAGCATGGGTCAATTGCTGTTTAGAACTTAATCGTACACATTAAATCAAATACCTCGCTTCAAAGCTTCCTCGTACGTAATACTTGATGGCTTTGAATCCTTGCCGCCCATCTTATACAGTTAAATATTATAAAAACATCATACAAATTGCGTGGTAATCCATTTTTCTGTATAAAAATGTCGTAATTAATGAACTTGTGACTATCAATTCACTCCATATTATTTGATTGAACAGCGCATGCGCAAATTGGACGTTTCTATTTCCTGTAAGCAAGTTTAACACAGGATAATCGCTTCAATTTGTGAGCACACAATTCGATTGCACTGTGGTGTATAGCCTTTGATGGCATCCAAGGGGTTGAAGGTTATGAAAGATTGGACAGCATCAGGTACCGGTATTATTTTTCATTTATTTATAATTATTTTTAATGTTTTATTTAAAATGATTTCTATTTTAAAACAGCTAATTCATGTAAAAAGGGTTAGGTTCAGTTGACCACCGATCAAGAAACTATATAAAATAATAATGCAATGTTTAGACTAGTTTAGCCAAACCAAAAAAAAAAAAAAAATAGTCATTTTAGATTACTTTTCGTTAAACTAATTATAAAAAGAATGTGTACAAGTCTTCTAATGTTAAGTTTAAGGTGCCAAATTAGGCCTATTTATTCATCATTGAAGATCTCAAAGATGAATTATCACTACATTTCACCTACATTTGATTTAAAGTTTCAAACATTAGCACGTACGGCATCGCTTGACCGACTAACATGTTTGCATTTGAACGAAATAAAGTGGTTACCAGTTCGACATTCATCTTCAGAATTTTCAAAACAAAAAAGAAGTACGCTGTTTTATATGTCTGGGCTTGCGGTATTGGTGCTGGGCTTAAGTTATGCGGCTGTTCCTTTGTATAGGTTGTACTGTCAGGTATATTATTTAATCATAATTATATTTTAAGTACTGTACAGAGGAAATAACAAGTTTGTTTCAAGTTTAGACAACGAGTTATGGTGGTCAAATAAAAGCTGGACACGACGATTCTAAATTGGAAGGAATGAAAAAAATAAAACATCGAGTTATTCAAGTCAAATTTAATGCAGATACGGCATCCAGTATGACTTGGAATTTTAAACCTCAACAACCGTTTATTAATGTAGGCATTATTTTAAATTTAACCAGATGATGGCTAGAAAAATTGCAAATTCGTATTTTTAGTTAATTTTTTATTCAGTTTTTAATATTTCAATATTATTTACGATGAATGTTAGTTAACTTTAAAATTACGCTTTTGCTTTTCCTGGCCATCCACATAATCACAATGATAAAAAATCTACTATGATAGGTTTCTCCAGGAGAAACTGCTTTAGCATTTTACACAGCTACTAATCCTACAGATCGGGCAGTCACTGGCATAGCCACATATAATGTAATTCCTTTCGAAGCTGGTGGATATTTTAATAAAATTCAGGTTAATTTTTGTTATTGCCTTCTATCAAAAATAATAATATTTACTCAAAATTATTTTTAGTGTTTTTGTTTCGAAGAACAACGACTAAATCCACACGAGCAGGTATTGCGAGAGATAGTGTCAAACTAAAGAATTTATAATAATTATCAACAATTATGAATTTTATAGGTGGATATGCCAGTGTTTTTCTATTTAGACCCAGACTACGCAGAAGACCCTAAATTGGAGGATGTTGATACAATAATCCTATCTTACACATTTTTCGAAGCAAAAGAAGGCCTGATATTACCAACCCCTGCTTACGCCAAAAGGTAACGGGTTAATAAAAATAGCAATTTGTAAATTATCAACTTTTAAAATGTGTCAAAAAAAAAAAAATTTACATAGAAATAAAATGTTTATTATAAATTCTATTTACAAAGTTTTTACCAATTACTAAAATTTCCAAATGCCCCAGATCCTTCTACACGTTTCTTTTTGGATGGTACAACATCTGTTAAATCTTCTTTGATTTCACTTTTTCTACAATATCAATTTATATTAAACCCAAAAAATGAAATTAAAATAACATGATACTACTTACTTAACAGTCACATTTAAATATTTTCCAACTTTTTTTGATGTTGTTGGTTGAAATGGTCTAAAAGTCGTCGTTTTTTTAACTTTTTTATCGTTTGCTTCTGTTACTTTTCTTTCTTCTTCAGCTTCTCTCTCATTTTTTAACTAATAGAATTTAATTAACATAATAAAAATTATTATGCTGTTATTTTGTTCTAAATACTCACATAATCATCAACGTCTTGGTAAGGGTTGGTAAATACATCGGCCTTAAGAATTTTTACTTCTGCCTATGTGTTTAAAATAAAATAATTTATTCATAATTAAAAAACTGTCCACTACGAAGTTAGGAAAACGTCGCATAAAATTTTGTACTTTAGGTCTATCTTTTTCATCAACTGGAACTTTCTCAATTGCGTCTAATGTTTCGAGTCCTCCTACTAATCTAAAATAATAAAATAAGGTAAAATTGTAAAACAAATTTTGCATTGAATTTAAAAGTTCAAGAATACCTTCCAAATATAGTATGCTTTTTGTTCAAATGCTTACAAGAACGATAAGTTATAAAACTAAAAATTAATTACAAATTATTACCTAAAATATTAAAAGTAAAGTCTTAAAAACTACTAACAATTGCGATTTGTTTGTATTTGGACCGGAATTAGCCATACTCAACACTCCACGAATGTCATGACTATATTGCTGTTTGATTTCATCTGGAAATGCATTTCCCCAAAGGGATTCGCCTCCTACAGAATGCAAGTTTAATAACGGAATTTCTTTTATTTAAAAATTCTTTACCAGTCCCAGTACCAGAAGGATCCCCTCCTTGTAGCTATAAAATAGTTAAGGTTTTACAATTATCTTGTTCGTGGTTAAAAATCAAAAGCAAACCATAAAATTCCGAATTGATCTATGGAATTTTGTGTTATCGTAATAACCTTTCGCACAAAGTCCGATAAAATTTTCGCACGTTTTTGGAACCTAAAAGATTAAAATTAAAATAATATGCAACTATTACTTTATTTAACCTTATTGATATTTAAACGCACTTGATCACAATAAAGTTCCAAATTTAAAGCGCCCATATTTGTAGTCAATCTAACATATCCTTTTTTCTTCACTAATCTATATCTAACAATTTCACTATCGAGGACAGCTAAAAATTATGTATTTTAATATTATTCAATACCGAAAATGTAATTGCATGGAATACCAGGCTCGTGAACTAATACAGGCTCCATTACGGTAGAAGTAAAACTCGCAGCCACAGCACCAGTAGAAAAATGAGCCTTAACCGTAAAAATTAGTATTTCAACATTTTTCAAATTAATTCAATTTTAGTAAATTACCGCATTAAATTTATCAGCAGGCGCAAAGATTTTCTTAGTTTCTTTCTCTTTAGGTTTATATTCCCGATTAAGTTCTTCTAGTATATCTTTTGCTTCAGCTGAAACGGTTTTTAAACGATATGTTGAACTAGACTGTGCTTTGATGTCCTCTTCATCTTCAACTTTTAAAGAATTTTTTAAATGATGGAATTCTGATAAATCAAATTTTTTCAAATTCGATGGGTCTTGTAAAGTAATAAGGTCACTTCTTAAGAAAGGAGTGTCATCTAAAAGATCTTTCAAAACTTTCGGTTTTAAATTGAGTTGATCAATTGCCTATGTAAATAAAATGTAAATTACAGTAATAAAAGATAAATTACAGTAAATAAACAGTTGAATACCTCGAATGAAAAAACATTTCCAGTTGCTTTAACTGCCATTATGTGAGAGCTTTCGTTGAAAACTTTATAAAGAACAGGGCAATGATATTTTCCTAAAATAATAACCAAAATTATATTGTAATAATTTAAAAAAAAAAAAAAACTTGCGTTACTACCGTCTACACTTTTATAAAAATTCAACTTGACAAGTTGTTTTGCGTCTAATTTCTTAACAATAAAAATTAGTCAAAAAATTTCTTGATCAATTAAAAAAAATGTACCTGTCCTGTTATGGGATTACAGTTGTACTTTTTCAAAAACGGAACAATATTCCTAAAATAAATATCAATTTAAAATCTTTTTAAAACTTTGCCATATTGGTACTTCATACATCAAGTCAAAAATGTGCCCTTCAGGTGAACACAGTGGATGCTCAAATGGTTGAAGCGATAGACTATTATTAAAAATAGAACCCTATTATTTAAGTATTTAATATAATTATTTGTTGACTAATCAAATTATCACCTGCAATGATCAAAAGGAAGTCTTCTAAATCCTTGTCGTTCCCTAGACAAAGCAGTTGCTAACAAATAAATTAAGTTAAAAAAGTAACAAATCAAATGCATTATAAAGAGTTACTATTACCAGCAGTTCTCCCTCCATATAAGGTACTCCATTCCGTGCAAGTCAAATACCTAATTAATTAAAAATAAAATTAATCATAAAAAGTTAAAAAAGCGGATACATGGTTCTCAAGCCAGGAGAAAGATTCAAGTAGTATAATCTTACATTTTATCTTTTTGATGCTGCCGTTTACCCATTTTTGATCTTGTTCAGTGTTCTTGAGGATTAATTAGTTTACTTAAGTATTCCTTTGAAACACACCTATAAAATTATTACCAAATAACTACAAAAGAGTTAAAACTGTTCTCATGGATTCTGTCCTCAACAAAACCAAAACCTGCCGCATCAACAAACGCAAATCACTATTTTGACGTCATAAAAGCGGGTTTGCGGCACGGCAATTTTTCTTATTTTAAGATTTTTATGTCAATTTTTTTCTGATATATTGTGTACATGTAATTAAATAATTTATATTAATAGTTTCTTTAAGTAAATAATAGGGTATTTTTTTAAAAAAATAAAGACAAAGATTATTAATATTTTTACCGGTAGAGGCGCCACCTACAACTTACAAAATAAAATTAAATGACGTCATCGATGCAAAATGAATGCCATCACATGATGAAAATGAGTCAAGATGGTAGAGATTAATATTATTGTTTGTCCACATTTCATTTTTTAAAAGAATAACTAAACAAAGAAAAATTATTATATTTGTAAGTTTACATTTTATGTTAAATGTATAAGCGTCGTGCATATCTGAAGACCGAAAAAATGTCGAGCCCTATGGCAAGTGTGGTAGATGTTTACGAAATTGCTACCGACATGGGAAAATCTATTGAGAAAATAATGGAATTGTATGGGGCGGATGCTGTAACGGATATTATGCCTAAGGTAATTAACGTATTAGAACTTCTTGAAACATTTGCGACTGCAAGCGAAGAAGATATCTCTCAAGTTGATGACCTTCGCTGCCAAGTTGCTCAACTGGAACTAGAGAAAGTTGGAAAAGCTGAAGATAGGATAAGATATGAAAAGGTACTACATTTACATCCATAAAAGTACTTATGAATAAAACGTTCACAATGCACATAATACATTCTAATTACAAAGGAATTGGAGCAAATTGAAGACCATTTCAGAGAAGAAAATCGTGATTTACTGGAACTAGTAACCCGATTACAAGATGAAAATAAACGCTTGGCTGGAGCTTTAAAAGAAAGCACTGGCATATCTCAAGAAACCAGTATACGAATTATAACTAGCGTATTTTTAAATAATATTGTTATACATTTTTTTTCTTTTTCAGATATCAATCAAGATCAAGATTTAGTAATTTTACAAAAAATGAAAGAAGTTATTGAAAAGCAAAGGTTCCAAATACGACTTAAAGATAAGGAAAAACAAGAAAAGCATCAAGAATTAGAAACAGTAAAAGTTTTATTTATTTATTTTGTGTTTGAGATTATATTGACAATTATTTTTAAGTGCCAAGCTCATGTTGAGAAGTTAACTCAAGTAAATAAAGAACTGTATCGTAAACAGCGCAATAGCCAGCTTCAAACGAGAGCATTGATTGAAGAGAAAGCCGAAATGCAAGCTCAACTTCAAGACCAACAACGAGAATTGCAAAATCTTAAAGATAAAGTTGGATGCGTTAATAGACGTTTCAATGAGGATTTTTTAAAAATGAAAGTAAGAGTTAAAAGTTGAAAAGTTATTACGTGTATTATTTTTTTGTTTATGCTTTAAGAGTCCAACTTTACCCGATTTAAGTAAAAAAGTTATGTACGACGCAGATGATCCTGATCGACCAAGATTTACTATGAACGAATTAAGAAAAATTCTGTTTGAAAGAAATGATTATAAAGCCAGAGTTAGTGAACTTTTGGACGAATTAGAACTTTTAAAACCGAAGAAAATTAATACAGAGTAAATATAATAACAATGTACTAATTGTGCTAATGTAATGTACTTCGATGACTAATGGAACTTGATAATTTATGATAAAATTTGTCAATTCTCACTTTAGAAGGTGTAATAATAGTTTGATGATGCACGTTGAATTATATTAAATTTTACAATCATTATTTTAATTTAAGTTTTAAACTAAATTGGTTTAATAGAGCTATTATTCAAGAAGAAGAGGAAGGGCCGGTACAAGGACCCATAAATCGAGATCCAGATGATGCCCCTTTTAATAAACAGAATAAGAATTCAGGAATTCGGAAATTGTAAGTTAGTTTTAGCCCCATATTTTTAATAATCTAATGCAAATATTTTTTTAAAAAGATTTCGCATATTATTTGGGGAAACTTCGGATTCTATTAAATCCACGTGTCAAAGATCTAGTCCACTTTTTGGACGTTCTTCAATTTCTCAACCAAGAGCGATGCTACATTGAAATTTTCAGGAAGTTTCTCATTTTTAAAGAGCATATTATTTCGAGTCTTTATAGCCAAAAATGCAGTCAACTTAATGGCGAATTTGGATTTACTATTCTTTCATCACTCATTATTGATATAAAAAAATGAAATTGATTTTAAGGACGATAATTTATAATTAAAACTATCTACTAAAAACATTGTATAGAAAGCTTTTGCATAGCAGACTTATACGGTTCTGTATTTATATATTACAATGTATAATAATTATGTGCTTAATGAGACTTTCAAGGGCTTTAAAATATACTGTATGTAGTCATATTCGTGAAGCCGTTGAAAATTGATGTAAATGTATTTAAAGTAGATGTGAGTCTATTTTATTCAATGATCGACGAAACCAACTTTATTAATAATTATTTTGTGAGAGTTGTTTGCAGCTATTATTTTTCGTTATTCATAGAATATTTCTAAATATTTTACTTGTACATAATATTTAATATATTAAAAGCTTTAATGGTAATTCATTTAAACGTATACAGTACAATGCATGTTGTTGTAATTATTATTTTACACCCTACATGTAGCATAACATTTAGTGGCGCCCGGGGAGGGGGGGTGGAGCAATTGTTTCCACCCCTCGTTACGTCATTGTGTGTCGCCTCGTGGGTTTCTGCTGTTTGATCTAGTGTTTAGTTATTATTTCGTTCGTTGTTGTTGTTGTTGCGTAGATGTATCGTTAAAGAAAATTCTTTGGCTAAATTAATCGAACTTATCAATAAAAATGAAAATTCGAAAAAGGTGGAAACACTATAGGCAAAAATAAGCCTATAGATGGCGCTCTTGTTTGCAGTAGCTAAAATGACGTCACTGCGCGTTATCATGCTCCATTCTTTATTAGGGTTTTATTTCTTATTTCATGGAAAATGGCAGCTGATGGTTCATTAGCGCGGGATTTTATTTCAACTTAGAATGGCTAATTCTTGGGTAAATAATAATGTTAAATTAAGAAGACATGTTTGTAAAGTTATTTGGAGTGATTTGAGAAATTAGTTTTAGCACATTACTTGATTGTTTATCATAATTTTAGCGATAGTTAATTGTTAGTCCACTGTGAAATAGCAGCAATTTTTTTTTTATTTTAATCGAACAAAGATCCTAAGAAAAGTGACTATTTTACTGTAACTTTATTTAATTTATAGGAAAAAGATGGAGCAGATTTATTATCTGCCGCATTAGACGAGTCCGGGTTAGGAATGGATCTTGGAGATCAAGCATCTAAAATTGTAAGACATCCCGAAAACAGAAGTGTGAAAATCAACTCTACGTTAACATGGATTTTTTTATTAAGAAATTTTTATTTTTTAGAGCAATTTTGGCTTAACTGATATTAAAAAAATTTCTTCAATTAATTCACTTTATGGTGAGAATGGCATGTGGCGACGTCCCGATTTTCCAATGGCGAGCAATTTTATTTTATTTTTATTAATAATAATTTGTTTTATTTACTGTGTGGTATGATCAATAGCAACCGGGTCAAAGTAGTATTTTGCGTCCAAACATGCCTAATTTAACACCTTTATCTAAATTGGCTCAAATGCAAGAAATGGCTAATTTTTTAAATCCACGTGCTAACATGGATTCGTCAAATTTAGCTCTGAATGGCAACATGGCACAATTATCTTCGACAAATACATTAGCTAACATTGCAAAGCTATGGAATAATGAAGACCTTAACTTAAAAAAAGTTGAAGTAATACATTTGTTTATTTTTATTATTATGATTGACATGCATTGCAACCAAATACGCACAAAATTGGATAATTTGCAAACTTTGTTTTCTAAAAATGTTTTTTGTTAAGGGTTTGTTTTCCAATCAAACGGCAAAAGACGATTCCGAACCTGATATAGAGGATGATGATGATGACGAAGCTATAGGGCCTGCTGAAACTTATGCTGATTATATGCCTAGTAAACGTAAGTCAAGGTCAAAAAAAAGGGGTTACCCTCAATTTCATCTAATATTTTTACAATTATTATTTTAGTTAAAATTGGTGAAAAGCATCCTGACCCTGTTGTTGAAACTAGCTCTTTATCTAGTGTCCAACCACCTGATGTTTGGTACAATTTATCCATTCCAGAAGAAACTATTGATTATGGGTATCTATCTGCCCTTCAGTTAGAAGCTATAGTTTATGCATCTCAACAGCATGATAAATTTTTACCTGATGGTTCTCGAGCGGGATTTCTTATTGGTTTGTATTCACTTTTTATATAGTTTTTAAATAATTTGCATTGTGAACTTAAAATGAAGGTGATGGAGCTGGCGTTGGAAAAGGTAGAACGATAGCTGGTATTATTTATGAAAATTATTTGTTAGGTAGAAAGAGATCTTTATGGTTAGTACATGCATTACTTTGATTAAATAACATCGTTTATTAAAATATTAATTTTTGTAGGATTTCGGTTTCAAACGACTTGAAATACGATTCTCAGCGAGATCTCAAAGATATCGGTGCAGGAAAAATCGATGTGCATTCTTTAAATAAAGTATATATTACAGGAAATCCTATTATATTGAAATTCTAACGTTTTTAAATTATTTAGTTTAAATATGCCAAGATCTCATCTAAAACTAATGGCAGCGTAAAGCGCGGCGTAGTGTTTTCTACTTATTCATCTTTAATTGGCGAAAGTCAATCTAGAGGAAAATATAAAACTAGATTAAAACAACTTTTACACTGGTGTGGAGAAGATTTTGACGGAGTGGTAATTCCTCGAAATTGTTTTAATATGGTGTTTATAGTTCTAGCAAGTTGATTGCATCTTTAATTTACTTTTTAAGATTGTTTTTGACGAATGTCATAAAGCTAAAAACCTTTGTCCAGCTGGATCTACTAAACCAACTAAAACAGGGTTAACTGTACTTGAACTTCAAAAACGATTGCCCAAAGCTAGAATTGTTTATGCTTCTGCTACCGGTTAGTAATAAAGCTTATAAACTTTTAGTATTATCGTATAATATTATTATAACGATGTTATTGTGTCTAAATGCGGCAATTTCAATTCACAGGTGCCTCTGAACCGAAAAACATGGCTTACATGGTCAGACTTGGCTTATGGGGACCTGGAACTCCTTTCAATGAATTTAATGATTTTAATCAGGCTGTTGAAAGACGGTAATTTTTTTTTATTTTGTCGTTCTTGTTAATTTTAAACTAACATTTTATGTTCTATGTTTAGTGGAGTAGGTGCTATGGAAATTGTTGCGATGGATATGAAGGTTTTTAAATAAGTACATTTATGTAGTTTTTCATTTTTTTAATAAATGCTTGTAATTTTAAATAGCTTCGAGGATGCTATATGGCCCGACAACTTAGTTTTTCTGGCGTAACCTTTAAAATTGAAGAAATACCTTTAAGCAATAAGTTTATTGAAACTTATAACCAATCAGTTAAATTAGTAAGTAACTTAGTCTATTAGTAAATTGGAATATCTATCGTAATTTGATTATTCCAGTGGGTGGATGCTAGAGAAAAATTTCAGCAAGCTGTAGAATTAATTGATGGAGAGCAACGCATGAAGAAAACTATGTGGGGGCAATTCTGGTCGGCACATCAAAGATTTTTTAAATATATGTGTATAGCTTCTAAAGTGGATTATGTAGTTAGAGTTGCTAAAGAAGCTGTGAAAAGTAACAAAGTAGGTTAACAGTTAATAAATATTAGCTACATTGGTTTAATATGATTCAATGTTCAGTGTGTTGTAATTGGTTTGCAATCTACTGGAGAAGCACGAACGTTAGAACAATTAGAAGAAGCCGGCGGAGAGCTAACTGACTTTGTTTCTACAGCAAAGTATGTAAATCTAAGCACTGTTTGTAAATCAAATTTTAATAATTCGTAACATGTTAATTTATTTAGAGGCGTTTTTCAAGCTTTAATTGAAAAACATTTTCCCGCTCCAGATCGAAAGCGAATACATAGGTTGTTGGGGATTGAAACATCGCTGGAAACTAGTCCTGTTGCTTCCCCCTCGTCTTCAGGAATGCAGAAACCTGGTAAGACGAATTTTGTAGGGTTAAGATTTATCGTTAATTTATGTAAATTTAGCTAGAAGAGCAAGACAAGCTAGTAAAAGTTATAAAGAGGACAAACTTTCCGACGATAGCGATTCAAACGTAGATGTAGATAGTGATTTTGAAATGTCAGGGTCTTCTTCAAGTGAAGAGATTAGCGAAGCTGACGAAAACGTTTCCAATAACAGCGACTCGGAAGGTGAAAGTGATTTTAACCCATTTGGTGAAGGATCAGATAGTGATGATGGTGAGTTTAGTTGTTGTTTTTAAATAAAAATTAAATAATTAAACTTTTAAATTATTTTTAAGATCCTTGGCTGAACAGAAAATCAAAGAAGAAAAAAACAAAACCTACGAAGCGAAAAGCTAAAAGTTTAAAAAAGCCGCCATCTAAAAGGAAAGCTGTAAACTCTTTTGAGAACCCAAGTTTGAAATGTGAAGAACAAAAAGTTATTGAGCCTCCTAGAGATGCAATTGAAAGAGCGTGTACAATGAAGGAGGAACTTTTAGCAAGATTAGAAAAATTAAGCGAAAGTTTACCTCCAAACACGTTAGATCAACTAATTGACTTATTGGGCGGTTCAGAAAGTGTTGCAGAGGTTTACTAAATTTTATTTAATGTTTTGAAATTTGGTTTTTTACTAACGTTTTGTTCTAGATGACTGGCCGTAAAGGGCGAGTTGTTTGTAACGGAGATGGCGAGATTCAATATGAATCTAGAAGTGAAATAGATGTTCCCCTGGAAACCTTAAATATTACCGAAAAACAAAGATTTATGAATGGCGAAAAAGTAGGCTATACAGTGAAACGATACTTGAAAATTTTTAATCATAGATACACTACCATAATTTTTTTTTTAGCATATAGCTATTATTTCCGAAGCGGCAAGCTCTGGTATTTCACTTCAATCAGACCGAAGAGAGAAAAACCAATGTCGACGGGTTCACATCACTTTGGAATTGCCTTGGAGTGCCGATAGAGCCATTCAACAATTTGGTGAATTAGGAATTTGAAGGTTTTTGTTTTGGAAGTTTAGTAACTTAACAATGATTTTTGTGACAGGGCGAACTCATCGATCTAATCAAGTTAACGCTCCTGAATACCTATTTTTAATTTCGGATTTAGCTGGTGAAAGGAGATTTGCATCAATTGTGGCTAAACGATTGGAAAGTTTGGTAATATTAATGATCAAACGTTTATTTTGTTTTGTTTATGCAATCTTTTCATGTATTTTGGTGATTTAGGGTGCTTTAACACACGGTGATAGACGAGCTACTGAGAGCAGAGACTTAAGCCAATTTAATATTGATAATAAATTTGGAAGAACAGCTTTAGAAACGGTGATAAAATCCATTTTAGGCTACGAAGTTCCATTAGTACCACCTCCATGTGACGATTCTAGTCGAAGCGATTTCTTTCAAGGTAATTTCTTTTCTCAAATCACCAGCATTTAAAGTGTATTAATAATATTAATATCATCCTAGATGTTCAGAAAGCTTTGATTGGTGTAGGGCTTATCGTAAGGGATGAGTCAAACCCTAGATTTTTAAATTTAGATAAAGGTAAGTAATGCTTCAATTTAATCTTAAAAAATAAAATCTATAGAATTAATTTGTTTTAAAGATTATAACAATATGAGTAAGTTCCTCAATCGAATTTTGGGCATGGAAGTGGCTCTACAAAATAAACTTTTTAAATATTTTACTGATACTATGAGCGCTATCATAACCCAAGCGAAAAAGGCCGGCCGCTTCGATTTGGGAATTCTAGGTAAATTTATTAAAATTAAAAAATAATCAATTATATTATTGAAATTTAACTTATGGCTTGTTTACAATAGATCTTGGAGTTGCAGGAGATAATGTAAAAAAATTTAAATGTGATAATTTTATAATTCGACATGCTACAGGAACGGCAACGCTTGAATTACATACAGTATTGCTGTTTATTTTCTTTTCTTGGAATATTAATTTGTAGAACTCTCTTCTAAAAAAACAATTTTATTAATTAGGTAAGTGTAGAACGAGGTGTGTCATGGACTGAAGCCTTAGATAAATGGCAGGAATTGATAGGATCTCATGAGGGATTTTACGTATCTCATCAAGTATAACTAGTTCTACTTCCTTAATATTGTTAATATTTAACGAATGGTTTTTAGTCTCGAAATTCTCATCAAACTGCCATTCTTGCTGTGTGTAATGCAACGAACGCTAGGAAACGGGATAAAAAAGATAGAACTGAAAAGTTATATAGTATCTATCGTCCGAATTCTGGTGTTCAACAACGACAAGAATCCTTAGGCGAACTCAAAAGAAAATATAAAAAAGTAACTAAAATTCTGGTTTATTCAAAATAAATATTAATTTTATTATTTTTTAGGTCGTTCCTGACGAAGCACAACCGCATTGGGAAGAGCAATACAATCAATCCAATCGAACGTGTAGTCATATATTTTGGTACACCTGAAATTTCCCATTCATTTTTTTTTATTAGTTGAACTGTTAATTTGATTTTGGTTAATTATTAGGAGAGGATCCTGTCGTCGCACAACATTAGGTCTTCCGTGTGACGTTGGGTTAAGAACCAAATTGTATCACATTCTCAGTGGATCAGTTTTAAGTGTTTGGTCTAAAGTGGAGGCGGTAATGGCTCTTAATTCTGCCGGGCATTCTGCTAAGATGCAAATCATTCGTGTAAGAGCATCAAACGGTTCAAGGATTGTAGGTTAGTATTTTTGTTTACTGAATTATCGGTTTTCATCAGTAATGCGTTAATATATATTTTTGTTTGTAGGTTTAGTGATTCCGTTAAACTGTTATGGGTCACTTGTAAATTGTTTAAGTGAAAGTTGTGTTAAACATTATACAGAAGCGTTTGATAATTAAGTTATCAAAGTATTATTTTTTTGTATGTTTCGAATTTGTAATCGGCAAGATAATAATTGGATAAGATTATTTGGTTAGGACGAGGTTTTAAGTATTGTTGCAAATTCAGTTAAATCATTTGTAAATTAGAATGAATGTTTGAGATGAAACGTTTTGTATTAGTTTATGAATAATTTTTATTACGACTTTGAAGTTTTCAGTTAAATGACCGTAGATTCGCTGTTGATTGTTCTCAATTTAATTTTTTTCAAAGTTAATATAAATTTATCATTTCAAAAAATAACAGCGGTGAAATATGAAGCTTTATTAGATTATTATCAAAATTATATTAATGATGTACAGTAAACAACTTTTTAACATTTCTTTATTATAATTCTTGAAAACTTTGTAATGTATTGCAATAGTAGAGTAACCATAACAGCGGGTGTATTTTTTTAAAACAAAACTGTTGTTGGTGTTGTTTTTTTTTTTTGAAAATACATTTAATTAAGGAGGAGTTACGCAAAATTATCATCCAGTCATACTTTAAACAACTTGAATATTGTAATATTGCACAAAATGCATTTAAACATAATCTACAAAATATTTAAACATTGGTAACATAATTATTCAAATTTATAAATATTTTCCATTAAAATTTCGATTAATAATAATAATTATCTTCAACCAAAAAAAATATTTTATTTAATTAGAATTTTGAATATTTCAAGTTGTTAAAGTAATTTACTATTTTATTCATTAATTTTGTATACAAAGATTGTAATTTTAAAGAAAA
>JAQGAY010000499.1:0-26163 GCA_034698085.1 Polydesmus angustus | reverse complement strand
TTTCCTGGATAAAAAATTTTTCCTGGATAAAAAATTTTTCCTGGATAAAAAATTTTTCCTGGATAAAAAATTTTTCAAAATAACAATTACAAAATTTGGAATAAAAATTACCAGTACTAATTTTACAAAAAATTAAAGTAGCAGAATTTTAAAACGAATGGTTAAAAACAAATCAAAACTACAAAACCAAAATTATTAATTAAAAAGCATTGAATCTCATTAAGCTGAAAAACAATCGCGCTTTAAATTACTAAAAACAATAATTAAAAAAATATGAACAAAATATCTTGATTAAACTCAACACAAAACGTTTTGAATCAAATATTTTAGTTTATTAAAAATAATTATTTCCGAATTTTTTTTAATTACCTGTATCAATAAATTAAATAATAATAAAAATACTGAAAAATAAGATGAAACATTAAATTAAAAACAGCCAAAAAAATTCCACATGTTTTTTAAACATTGTGCTTTAAAAAAAAAAAAAAAGCTTCAAAAATAATACGCCAAATTATTGCAACTCAAAATAATTTTTAAAAAATAACTAAAGACAGTAAAAACTAACTAAAACAATTGCAAATGCATAATTGAAAAATAAAATGCCTTAAATTTTTTTCTATTTAAAATTTGTCGGCATAACCAGATGAATAAATAATTTGATTACAATTACAGTTTACGTCACTCTTCTCCCAAACTCCAAACTTAAAGAGTTACACATTCATAAGTCATTGATAAAGTTCACGCGCGCGCCATCAACATCAGTGGTATTCAAAATATCCAAAAGGTGTTTACATTTTACATGTACATTATTCCGACAACAGTTAAAAACTTTAATTTGCAAATTACTCTTAATACTAAATTATATACCTAATTACAAATCAGAGAGAGTGATTATGACATCAAGAGCAAGTGATAAAAAACGTATAAAAATTTTCCGTGATAAATATATAATAGATTATACAGCATTCAGCAAAAAATAACATTCATGTTGTAATTACATGTACAATATTATATTAAAATTCTATTACAAACTAGGAAGAACGTCGTAACGCAATCTTCCACGTGTTTTTTAAAATCCATTAAAATCTTTAAATTTTCTCAGCATCTGACCATCATATACTGTGAGAAGCTTTAAATGTTATTAATAAATATCAACTAGAATTAAGTTAGATTAAATTAAAAAATTTATGAACCAAAAAAAAATTTGATTTAAAAATTGAATTTAAATAAGCCTAAGAGAAAAAAATGGAGGAGAGGAGAGCTGCAGAAACACATCAACCAACATCAACTCAAACAGCAGTTCTGCCCTCTGGTGGAGAGCGAGGTAGAAGGGCTCCATGCTGCTCTCAAGCCGATTGAGGCGGAGTTACAAGTGGAAAGGTCCAATGGTATTAAAGGGGATTGCATAAACTAGTAAGTACATTAAAATTTCATTATAAATCGTAATTTATCAGTCTATTAAATAAAGAAGAACATTAAAAAAATTAGACTTTATTTAACGGAGGGGAAAATATAAGTTAAAATCAGCACAATTTATGCACTTAATTAAAAACTGAACACAACAACAAAAATTTAAAATTAAAAACAAAATACATCAATTACCGGTAATAGTTAATACAGTGATTCTCATTTAAAAAAGGTGAGATATTTATTTTTTAAACGTCAGCATAAATAATTTTAATATTTTAAAAAACAAAAATTAAAAGCTTAAAAACAACAAAATGTCAATAATTTTTAAAATAATAAGTAAAATAAATAAAACTTATTTTAAAATAGAAAAAAAAAATTATAAAGTGAAAAACCGTGTAGGTGGAAAACGTTACCATACTGAAAACTATAAAGCAAAAATTTTCATTAACAAAACAAATGAAACCAGCTCAAATAAATGTAAATCCAGATATACATTAATTAGATTTAATGAATAGAAACATTAATTACTTAAATGAGAGGTTAAAGTCATAATTTAAAAAAATAAAATATGCAATGAAAGGGGCTAATAAGGCCGATTCGAGATGATGGCATAAAAATTCTCTTAAAAACAGCAAAACCATTAAAAAAAATATTTTTTTTATACAGGAAAATGGCATAATAAATTGAACAAAAAATAACAATAAAATATTATTTACAAAATTATAAAGTTAATATCAAATTTATTAAATTGTCAATTATTAGTGTTATAATATTTCCATTAAGACAGGGGGAAGAAACAAATTCCTTTTATTTCAGCATAAATCCGCATAATTTTCCGTAAAAGATAATAAAATAATACCGTATTTTAAAATAAATAATTATTATTAGCTAATTAAGTAAAAGCAGTGAAAGAAAAATTAAGAAAATTAAAAATAAAATTTAAAGAAAATATTATTTCATTCAGCAAAAAAAAAAAAGAAAAAAAGACTGAAAAAAAGTGATAAAATCAGCAAAAAAAAAAAAAAAGAAAAAAAAACTTAAAAAAAAGTGATAAAATCAGCAAGAATAAATAAAAACATTGCTGAAAAATTAATAAAATCGTTGAAGCTTCGTTATGTATCCAAAATGACAAACGCATAAATAATAATTTTAAAAAAATCCTTTAAAATCCGCAAAAAATTGGTGAAAAATAAATAAATAGGAATAATATACGTTAAAACCTGATAATAATGTAAAATTAAAAAAAAATTTTCATTATAAATTAAATCGAGATAGCAATAAAATCACTTAAAAACAACAAAAGAACAAATTAAAAAATTTAAATAAATGACTGAAACCTATTTTTTAAAAAAAAATTATAAATAACAGAAAATTACTCTATGAAAATGGAAAAAAGGGGGGCTTCTAAGTTTAAATCACAATTTTGAGACACAAAAATTAAATAGTTTTGTTTACACAAGCAGAAGTTTAATTATCAGCAAATGAATGCAAGTAGTGTCAATAAAGTTAAAAAAAATTATACATGTAAAATTTAAACAACACAACTTCATTCTGCCAAAAAATAAAAAATAATAATTACAGCAAAAAAAAATAATAATAATAATTACAGCAAAAAAAAAAATAAATAATAATAAAAAAAAAAAAAAAACTAAAATAAACAGCAATGACAACCGTATCAGGCAATTATAAATTGAATAACGACGAGAGTTACATATTAAGCTGAATAGTTGTTCTGATGACATTTTGGATCCCATCGAATATGAGAAAAAAAAAATTAATCACAAGTTAAAATTAGCAAAAATATCAAAATATTAAATATTAAAAATTGCACTTAATTAAAATTTTAACACAACCGCAAAAAATTTAATATGAAGAAGAAGAAAAGGGCATATACGAATAATAGAAAAATAAATTAAAAAATAATGCATATTATTAAACATATTGGCATAAAAATACCCTATAAAATATCAAAAAACAAATAAATTCGAAAATAATAAATAAGAAAACTAAACTAAAAAAAACAAACAAATTAATTTAAAAATTGAAACAAACACTGAAGATGATGACCTATCTCCATGTATCATATACGCCCTTAATACATTCGCCTAAGTTTCAGGCTCGACAGGGGATGTAAGAGTGATCATATTTAGTTACATTTCTATTATGCAAATTTTATATAAAGTACCTTCGACCATGCGAGCCAATCAAATGGTCTCACCGATCGAAGGGAAATTGAATATCTAATTCTTTCCAATTGATAAAACTGAATAGATAATTGTCATCTATTAAATTAAATTGATTATATCATTTATTTATTTATCATTTGTACAATAAAATCAGTTATGCTTTTAAACTCAAGTCTGAGAAGTTGTATTGCTCGCTTCGCTCGTAATTAAGAGTAATTAATGGTGCACGAGATAATCAATCACTAGCTTGTGTTTGACCCACGAAAATGCAAAATATTGAAAATTAAAAAAAAAAAAACTAAATATTGTATTAGGCCTACATTTAAAGTTTTGCACTTAGATAAAAAAAATTGAACACAACTACAAAAATTTGAAGTTCAGCCTAAATGGTAGCCCAAAAACGACCAAAACGACAAATGCAGTAAACGCATTCTCTAGCAATTTGGCATATCAGAAATGTAAAAAAAAAAGAAATACTGAAAATGACGAAGCAAAAAGCCAAATAAAATTAATAAAGTAAGAAAATGTTTGCAAACAATGATCACAAATTTTCACACTTATCACTTAAGTAAAATAAAAAGATTTAGTAGTAAATTTTAGCTAATTTAAACAATATTATTGGCCGCTTAAGTTATTTTAAACATTTTAAGTGGTTGAATTACATGAATAAAATTATATTTTTATTGATGAATTGATGCAAAATTGTAAATAATTATTATTTACAATTTACAGTATTTTATTACCACAGCTGGTGATCATTTCAATAAAAAAAAACAGTGAGTATTTTTAGCGCCAAACTCAATAGCATAAAAAAAGTAAATAAAGCAGAAATCAAAAACATTATAATCATCATTCAGCGAAAAAAACAAAAAGAATAATAAAAAACAGCGTTAAAATCAGCACAACTTTAAGTAAACAAACAATTAATAAAAAAAATAATTAAAAACAGCAACAAAAAAATGAAAGTAGAGGTCAGGGAAAGAAAATGATAATGTAAAATTATTCAAAGCTAATTCTAAAATTAATTTAAAAAAAAATCTAACAAAATCAATTAAAAAAAATTACATGCAGTGTCGGGCAGTAGAGGTCACCGGGGCAAAACCGGAAGTGACGTAGGAACTTGAACGATGCTGTTTAATATACCAGTCATTGTACAGAGATGTTGTTCACTACCACTTTGCAACATCCCATTTAGTAACATAAAATACCGGTAATAAAATATATTTTGAAAAAAAATTATGAATGTACCGTAATTAAAAGTCTCAAAAATAAAAAAAAAAAAAAAATAAATCAAAAATATTTCACTTAAAAGACTTTACGAATCAAAAAAAATTAAAAACAGCACAAAATACAAAAGTAAAAAAATTAAAAGATAATATACGATAATGGCCGCTCTTGAAAATTAAAATGGCGCGGTAACTAATTAATTTACTGTAAAAGCATCCCGTAAAAGTTTAATAAAAAGCAGCATTTTACAAAACATTGAAAAATATAATTCAAGGTTGCCAAAATAAAAATAACTAATTAAAAATTGCAGAAAAAAATCTTTATTTAAAAATCACAAACAAATGTGCAAGCAAACAGAAAATTATTGCAAAAATAAAATAAAAAGTTTATAATAATAAAGAAGCTACTGCCATTAAGCCATTTTAAATAGCAACATCAGCAAAAAACGATCGACTTCGCCATTAATAAGTAAATAACAAAAAAATATTTAAAAAAACAAACAGAAAATTAAAATAATTATGCTGAATCAATGCATTCAAAACCGCTTTGAAATAAATGAAAGAATACAAGCAAATTATTATGAACAACAAAAAGTAAAAAGTTTTGTTAAAACAAGCACAAGTATTTTAGCATTCAATTTAATTAACCTTTATTCCATCGGAAAGGGAGAATAAACAATTAAAAATAAAAAAATAATAGTTAAATTGAGCAGAAAATAGTACATTTTTAAATTTATGCCCCTTTAGTAAACTATTAAACCGCAACCACAAAAAACTTAAAATCAAAAAGCAAATAACAGAAAATTAAAAACAAAATACCGGTACATTAATTAATAATTATCAATACACTAATTCCCATTAAAAACAGGAAGGGTTGTGTCAGTATAAATAAGCGCAAAACAAATTATCAAAATAGTTAGAAAAAAAAAATTTAAATAGTTGAAAAAGCGAAAAGATGCAGCAAAATGCAAAACCTTATAAATAATAAGTAAAAACAAAAGAAAACCTATTTTTGAAAGTAACTAAAAGCATCAGAAAAAAATTTGCATTGAAAGTAACAAACAACTTAGCCGACCAACTAATAGAAACCTAACCCGACATTAAATTAATTCAACATTTTGCTAAAAGAAAGCAGAAATAAGACAATTGTAAAAAAAATAATAGTAGGTTAAATAAAACAGAAAATTAATATTCGTTAAAATTATACAAAATTATTGCACGAAAAAGTATGTGTTGTTAAAAAAAAATTTAATAAATATCGAAACAAATTTATTTCGCCAAATTTAATGGCAGAAGAAATAAAAAAAAAATTATTCAAACAAATAAATTAATGCAATTATTACCGCACATAATAAAAAAAATTAAAACACAAAAAAAAAAATTAAAACACAAAAAAAAAAGTACTAATTAAATGTATTAAATAATGTCATTCACAAGTGGCCCCAAAATGACAAAAAGCCAAACACGCATGAACTTACATATATCATTTATATTACGTGATGTTAAAACCAACATAAATAATTATATCAGCCAAATAATATTGTCAATAGCTATAGAAAAAACAGAAGAAAAAATTTTTTTAAAAGATAAAATTATAAATATACGGTATACAGTATAATTAAAATCATAATTATTAGAATTTCACTAAAAACAGCAAAATTAATTAATCAATCATTGCTGTATAAATTATGAAAAATGAGAATAAATGAATTTCATAAAATATAAATAAATAGAACAATATACCATTTAAAAAAACCAATTTAGATAATAAAGGAAAAGAAACGATAAATCGAAAAAAATATCAATAAATGTTGGTGGTTATTTAAAGACTACCAGAAAATAAATAATACATGTACTTCGTACCAAGTTTCATCTTAATAAATTAAAATGATTTTAGCAAATGTTCTAGTTTAAACAACGAAATTTAGTAGTTATTTTAAGGATAGGTAGTAGGTTACAATGGCATAAAAAAGTAAAAAAAAAAAGCAGAAAACTAAAACAATATAATAATTTTCATTCAGCAAAAAAAAAAAAAAAACAGTAAAAAATGTTAAAATCAGCACAACTTAAAACAGCAAAAAATAAATTGAGAAAGGAAAAATACAAACCATGCAAACAAAATAATAAAATTATTGGAAGCTGGTTAATTAAAAAGTAACCAAGGCAAAAATTGCGTAAATATGCAAATTTAACTCGCCGACGTTACCAAAACACGCTCAAGCTCTGGAATAATAGTAAAGTAAAATTCTCTATAGCTACAGAAAAAACAGAAAATAAATGAAAGCATCAAACAAATAGAAAAAAAAAATTAATAATAACAAGAAACACAAAAATCCGTTAAAATCATTCACAATTGCTGGAAAATAAAAAAATAAAATAAAATTTGCTAAAATCTGCAAAATTATTAAAATTTAATCTGAAATAAATAAAAAATTTAGAATATTTTTTTTTTACTAAATTAAATGCAGATAGCAATAAAATCAATTAAAATTAAATAAATAAATAATAAAATTTTTCGCTAAATAATAACATTTAAAAAAAATATATATTTGAAATTAATAAAAAAATAACAGAAAATTAAATTAAAATTATTATTAATTAAATTCCATTCAAAGCATGGAGCGGCTAATAGATTATAACGAGAACATAAGATTATCCATAAGAACACTTTAGAAGTAATGGAAGAGACGCGAGATGAGAGGATTTTTAAGACAAATTTAGGAAAAATACTGTATTAACCCGAATATATAACGCCACTGTATATTTGGAGCAGTAATGAAATAAACAACCTAATAAAAACTCCGAATATTAGGAAAAAAACTTAACGCGTTATATTTGGGCTAATAGAAAAGATTTAATACAGTAGTTATTTTAAGGATAGGTAGTGGTATCAATGGCATAAAAAAAAGTGAATGAAGTTATGTTGTTTTACATAAAAATAAAAAAATAAAAAACCACAAAAAAAAGTGTTAAAACCAGCACAACTTAAAACAGCAAAAAAAAAAAAAAATTGAGAAAATAAAAACATTACAAATAAAATTATTAATAAAAGTTCAAATAACAACACCAGATAACGACAGCCCAAAATGATTAAAGCAATGAAGGCAAACTTGCAAATTTAGCAGATACTTGTCAAAGGACGCTTTAACACAGGTAAATTAATATTGTTAATAGTTACAGAAACAACAGTAAATAAAAGAAAGCATGAAAACAATGCAATTTCATGCAGCGGAAATAATAAACAATTTTATAATAGCAAAAAAAAAAAAAAAACTAAACGTAGTTAAAACTGCAAAAACAATTAATAATAGTTACAACTGGCATAATTATTAAAAATAAATTAAGAATTAAGAATTTTTTTTACTAAAACAGCATTAAAATCCATTAACAACAAAAACAAATTAAAAATAACGGTAGAAATAATAGAAAATCAATAAAGTAAAAAAAAAAACTAGGTAATAAACAAAATCAATATTGAACAATAAAAATAAAATTAATTCATTAATAACGAAAAAACAAAAAAACTTAACAGAAAAAATGGCAGCAAGGTGAACATCTCCTATGTGTTTACAGTTTCCTCGTATGAGGCCTGGGAAAATATGCACTTTCATATGCCGAAGTCGTGACAAAAATTTAGGGAAAACAAAAAAAAAATAATAAAAATGAAACTCCCAAAAAAAAATTTTTGCAGAAAAATGAATAAAAAACTAACAGAAAAAAACAAAAAAATTGACATAAAAATCAGAAAAAAGATCTAGCTCAAGACATGGAATATCCCGGTAAAGAGCCCCAGTGACGTAAAGATATTGAGCCATACTTACCTACTGACTACACTAGGCACAATATTGCTAAGATTAGTTTAAAGTTTTCAGCCAAAACAATTCTGCTTCAGACGAAAAACTTAGGAATGCGAAAATCGCTTTACATTAGTTAAGGCTTTCAATTCAATTTTTGTAACTATTCCCGCGGAAGTAACCCGAATCAAACGTCAGAAAAAAACTCAAATAACAAGCAGAAAAAATTGTTAGAGACATGGAGGTGTGATTAATACAAACCAAATTTTACGAACAACAAAAATGTAATAACTAAAAATAATATGATATAAATTAAAAATATAATAAAATTGATTAATATAACATTATAGTAAATACATTAAAATTTCATTAAAAACACATGTAGCTTCTGAACATTCCAAAATACATAATTATATAAAAAAAGATATTTAAAGGATTGAATTAATCCGTAATAAAAATTAACGACCGAAAACAACGCAGTTAATTACAGCAAAAAGAAAAACACAAATCAAAAAAAATTTAAAACAACAACAAAAGGAAATTAAAAATAAAACAAATGGCAGAAAATTAACAACACAAATTAACATACGCGATGTTAATTATGCAAATATTTTAAGATAACTAGCTAGAGCAAGATAAAAAAATAATACCATAAAAGCCGTCAAAAAAAACCAAACAAAGCTTTAAAAATAAATACGCCAATTTACTGCAACTCAAAGTAATTTTAAAAAAAAAATAACTAAAAACAATAAAAGCAACATAACGCAATGCAAATGCTATAACTGATAAATAAAATGACTTAAATTACTGGTAATACTAAATTATATACCTAAAAATAATTACAAATCAGAGAAAATGATTATTGTAGAGCAAGCCATCATAAACATAGGTATAAATATTTTCCTTGAAAAACGTGTAAAAAGTTATACAGTCTGCAAAAAAAAAACATTCAAGTTGTAATTATTATATAAAAATTCTATTACAAACTAGGAAGCACGTGGTAGCGCAATCTGCCACGTGTTTTCTTAAATCCACTGAAATCTTTAAATTCTCTCAGCATCTGACCATTATAAACTATGACAAGCATTAAATGGATAAATATCAACTAGAATTAAGTTGGATTTCATGAAAATATTCATGAACAAAAAAATTTAGATAAGCCTAAGAAAAAATGTGGAGGAGAGAGGAAAGCTGCACAAACACATCCACCAAATTCAACTCAAACAACAGCTCTGCCCTCTGGTGGAGAGCGAGGTAGAAGCGCTCCATGCTGCTCTCAAGCCGATTGAGGCGGAGTTACAAGTGGAAAGGTCCAATGGTATTAAAGGGGATTGCATAAACTAGTAAGTACATTAAAATTTCATTAAAAATCGTAATTTATCAGCCTATTAAATAAAGAAGAAAATCAAAACAATTAGACTTCAATTACAATTCAATGGAAGGGGGAAGAGGGGGAGGAAGCCATCAAAAATAAGAAACTTTAAATTAAAAAAATAATAATTAAATAACCTCAAAAAAAGTTTAGTAAAATAAAAGCCTAAAAATAGTACCGCATTAAATTATACTGTATATTAGAAGAAGCTAAAATAATTCTAGACATAATGTCAAATTTAGAAAAGAAAAAAGAAATAGAGAAATAAATTACATATATAATTAATTAGAAACTAGAAAAAATAAATAAAAATAGCAGAAAATCAAACAATGACGCTATCACAGAACAAGCATAGACAAATCTTTTTAAAAAATCTTGAACATGGACGACAAAATAAAAAAAAAAAAAATTACGAAATGTTAACTAAACAAACCCCATCCAAACCGATTAAAAAACAAAACAAATGAATCTCGTTCAAATCCACGCAGATATCATCCGCTTAATATAATATTAAGAAAATAGAAATAAAAAAGACATTTTCGAATAAATAAAATCAAAAGAGAAATATTGGGATTGCAATAATTGGTAAAGGAAACTGAAACACCTTTAAATTTATGAAAAAACCCCAAAATGACAAATTTCGTTAAACAGTGCAAATTTATTGTAAGTTACACTAAATGAAAAAAAAATTAAAAATCGCAAAATAATTGAAAAAAAAAAAACACAAAATAATGAAAATCAGCAGCAAACTTAAAAAAAAAAAAAAAAATGAGAAAGAATAATAAAACAAAAATGCTAAAAATTAGTACTGGTAAATTAACTTTTATAATTAAAACCAAAAAACTTAAAAAAAAATTAATTAATAGCAGCATGAAAAAACTACAAGTATTAAAAACAGCGCAATTATAAACCCCCTCACTCCAATATTAATTTAAACCATCCATTGATTAAATTGTCAATTGAAAAAAATAAAGAAAAAAAAAAAAGAAATGAATTCGGCTACATTTATTTAAGAAAAATATTATCACAATTAAATTTGTCATTAAAAGCAGAAAAATAATGAAATATATCTTTAAAAAAAATTATTTTTTCAGAAATTTATTTTAATACATGTACCAAAAAATTAATAAGAAAAAATTAAATAATAAAAATACTAAAAAATAAGATGATACATGAAATTAAAAACAGCAAAAAAATTCCATCCGTTCGCTAAACATTGTGTTTAAAAAATAATAATAAATAACAAAAAAATCAATTTAAAAATAGAAAATAAAATTTAAAAATGCAGAAAATAAATGTTAAGACCGGTTTAATGAACGGCTAACCAAACACTTAAATTCACTGTAAAAATATTTAATATCATTAATCACCAAAACACACTCCAAAAGATCAAATTGAAAGTAATAAATTGCTCAAAAAAATGTGCGTCACGTTTTAAAAAAATTAAATTAAAAATAATTGCAACAATTTCATTTAATACAAACAATGCTTCTTTAAAACCAGTTCTAAATAGTACGTTATTTTAAAGTCAGCCAAAAAAAAAAAAAAAAGAGATAAAAAAAGAAGAAACGAAATTTAAGAACCCCCAAAAAAAAAAAACATTATTAAAAGCCAAAATTAAAAACAGCAAAATCAAAGTTAAATAAAAAATAATTGTTTGTAAACTATAAAACCTAAAAAGCATTGAAATCCATTAAAACAAAAGCAAATTAAATATAGTAGTAGAAATAATAGAAATTCCATAAAGCAAAAAAAAAATTAGGTAATAAATAAAATTAATTGAATAATAAAATTAAAAACAGCAAAAAAAAAATTATTATTTTTTCATTAATAACGGGTTTGGATGAACCACGCGACTATTATTGTATGTGCCAATTTGTTTGGATAATTCAGTACCCTTGTAAGCAAAGAAGTTTGATTAAAATTGCAAAAAATTAAACTCCAAAAATAATTTCATTTATTCGTAGGAAAATTAATAAAATCAATTAAGAAACGTTAAAATCAGAAATTTCGGTCAAAAGTGTTAAAAATATATCCGTAGAGCAAAAATGAAATAGAAAACAATATAATTATTTTAATAAATTTAAAAAAATAATAGCAAGCAAAAAAAAAATTTATTGTCGCACAAACCAAATTTTACTAACAACAAAAATTAAATCTCTAATTAAAAAAAAAAATGGTACAAAATAATTCAAAAATACAATAAAACTCATTAACATTATATTTTAGTAAGTATATATTAAAGTTTCATTAAAAAAAGCAAACAAATACAATTTCGAAATTAAAAAAAATATCAAATAAATAAATAGCAAAATCAATTTAAAAAAAAATAATTTAAAGATAGCAGATATAACCCCCAAGGAAGTCGATGAAAGCAAGGACAAATACAGTAGAAGATTTGACTCCATGCCCCAAAAAAAATTAATCGACAATAAATTAAAAAATAATAAAAATTAGGTTTAAGTTTTAGTGCATTAGAGGCATGTACGAGTAAAAAGTTTTTTTTTTTAAGTTTTTTTTTTTATTGTCAACTTTAACGATTGTCGTTTCCTCAGCGACCATAAGTGAGTAGATGACAACAAGTAATGTAGTAGCAACGACAAATAGAGGAAAAGAATCCAGGCCTAAAAAAAAACTAGTCGAAATTAAAGTAAAATAGGAACTTTGGACTTTATACTTAGGAAATTAACTTAATGCAAAATACAAACCAGAATAGCCGAAAATAAAAAATAAAATTTAAACAGTGCGGGCATATTAGTGTTAAAATCAGGACAACCCTAAGAACCCAAGAAATTAAACACACACAGAAAAATAATCCTAAAAAAATGCAGAAAGCAAAGGAAATAGTGTTTTAAATAGACATTCAAATGAGAAAAATAAAACTTTCTTCAAATTATTATAAATTTACACAAACCATTTCATATTACAAATAGTAAATAAATGTTAAAAGAATAAAATAAATGTTTATTTGTCAAAATTTGGTTATTCTACCGGTTCCTCATATCAAATTCAATTTAGGCCTATTTAAAACTTATTTCATCAAAAATTTTATATGATTGAATTAAATTTAAATTATAAAATTGCCTGAAAAGGAAACTCTTCAGGTAAAAACAAATTTAAAAAAATAATAATAATAATAATAAAGAAATTAATTAAAAACATCATGAAAATATTGAAAGCAACAAATAACACCATCGAAAAAGAAAGAAAATCAATTAGAATTCAATACCCGAAATTTAAAAAGATATTGTGATAAATCCATTCGTGACAATTAATTTGACAGCGTGTCTACTGTAGGAAAAAAAATTATGATTAATAAAGAAATTAATTAAAAACAGCTGAAAGAAATTTTCCAAACCGCAAAAAAATTATAATACAAATAAAAATCAGAATATACAAAGAGTTACAATAATTTAATTCACTTTATTATTAGTTTTCGGTTATATTTTTGAACCTTCTTCAACCTGATAAATACAATACATAATTACAAAGAGCAAAAATTTAAACGTTTTGTAAAAACAAGCGTAAATATATCAGCAAATTAATATGGTCAATAGCTGTAGCAAAAAAAATAATAAACGACAAAATTAAAACAATATACTAGTATAGAACGTCATTCATCGACAAAAAAACGCAATTAGTTACTGGAAAAACAAACCAAAATATTTAAAAAAAAACAACAAAAAGAAACTAAAAATAAAACAAATTGTAGAAAATAATATTGAAAAAAAAAAGAAATAAATTGTAAGAAAATTGTATGCCATATTATAAGCACCAAAAAATAACATTCATATAACAATTTCATTACAAACTTACAAGCACGTGGTACCACAATCCACCACGTGTTTTCTAAAATTCATTGAAACCTTTCAATTTTCTCACAGAATTGCGATATGCACAACACATATTGTAAGAAACTTTAAATGAATCAATATAAACTCGAATTAAACAACATTTCATGTACTGTACATAGTATTAATGAACAAAAAAAATTTGTTTTTAAAATTGAATTTAGATAAACCTAAGAAAAATGTGAAGGAGAAGAAAGCTGTAAAAACACATCCACCAACTTCTACGCAAACAACAGTTCATTAAAGTTTATAATTTCAACCAATTAAATAAATAACAAAATTAAAGCAATTAGACTTTTTTCAACTTGGGGAAAAAAACAATTAAAAATTACAAAAAAAAAAAAAATGAAGATGAAAGTTAAAATCAGCACAAATTAGAAGGCTGTTAGATATTTTTTAAAAATTAACAACATAACAAAAAAAAAAATAAAAAAAAAAAATAATAAATGAAAGCTGAGTTTAAAAATAACTGAAAAAAAAAACAAAAAAAAAAAAAACGTGCAGAAATAACACAATACCGTAACCAAGAAAAACGACAAATCTTATTAAAAAGTACAGAAAAAAAAGCCCTTCTCGAACTCTAATAATCTGCACAATAACAACATCTTAAAATTTTAAAACTAGCAAAATAAAAAAAAAAAAATGAAACAAAAATTTATTAATTAATTCTAAAATGCGATCAAATCAATTAGTTTAAATTTTCGCCTGTGGAAGTCGCCTTCGTTGTAAAATAATGCAAAGTAACATCCAGAAAAAAGAGAAAGCAAATAAAAAAATAAAAATAATAAGAGAGGAGTTGAAAACATTATACGCAACAGAAATTGCAAGATTAAAAATAATACAATAAATAAATTATCTACACACTAATGCAAAGCAAAATAAACAATTAAAAATGAAATTCGTTAAAATCTGCAGAGTTTGAATCGCAATTCCATCTGTATTAAACAGACGGTAAAATAGATCAAGTTCAACTCAGATAGAAGTAGAGTTCAGAATAATAATTAAAAACGGTAGAAAAAATTAAAACAGCACTTTGAAAATTTTGAAAGTTTTGAAAGGGAAGAAAACTGCTAAAAGGAAACAATGAAATATTTTATTCGCAAAACAAACCGGATAAAATTATCTTTTTGACTTATAATAAAAATAGAAATTAGTTAATAGCAGCATGAAAAAATATTAATCATTAATAAGTACATACTTTGGGCAGCTCAATGAGTAAGGCCGAGTTCGGCCTTAGTTCTTCAAGGAAACAAATTTAATAAGTTAATTAAAGAAAATTAAAAACAGCCCAATTATAAACCACCTATCTATTAAATTAATAAATAAAAAAAATGAACATTGTTATATACAAATTAAATTAATAAAATTAATAATTAAAAACAAAACAAAATTAATTGCCACAAACCCCAAATTAAGTGTTAAGTAATAGAGTCCTCACAAAATGATAATAAATAAAGACTAAAACGGTTCTAATGAAAGACTTGCGTAAAGTTATCCAATACCAATAATTCTAAGATTAACTTTTTTTAATACAAAACTGTTAAACCAAAAAAAAATTTGATAATTGAAGAAAAGCAAGTGCGACACTAAAAATCTTCGTCTCTAAAGGTCCTCACTAAACATTTTATTCCAAACGACAGATATTAGAATCCTAATGTTTGTCTTCACTGTAAAGTAATAAAACTATTTTCATTTTTTAATTTTGCAAAATTCTCAATTAAAGTCACAGGACAACTGAATTTGGGTTTTAAAAAACAACAAAAAAAATATATTTAGAAAATATACCGTACATGTAAATAAAAACAATAATTGCGAAAAAAATTTGAAATTAAAGGAGATTGAATAAAAAAACAAAAATTTTAATTTTTAAAAAAATAATAATTAAACTAAAAAACTATAGCAGAAAAATTAATAAAATCAATATTATTAAAAACAGCAAAAAAAAATTAAAATCCAATATAACCAGCAAAATTATTAAAACTCAAAAAAAAAATATTAAATATAGCAAAACTATAAATTACGGTAAATATTTATGAGTTTTTATTAAATAATAAATAGCTGACACATTTAAAAGAAACAACTCCAAATAGAAGAAAGAATTCAACTAATGATTTTGCAAAATTGCTAATAAATAAATAAGAACATTAAATTAATACGAGTTCATTCAGCTGGGGGAAAAACCCTAAACCGAAAAAACCCTGCAGGATAATAATAAGGAAATTAATTAAAAACAGTTAAAAAAAAAATGTTTAAGAGCACAAATATTAAAATTATATTAAACAAGGCCAATAAAATAAAAAAGTATACATAATTAAAAAAATTGCAATTAAAAACTATTGGCTCCTAAAATTAAGTGAGAAGTGCTCAAATTTGAAGATTTAGATAACCAGATGACCGGTGGTTAAAAATTACAATACAAATTAATGAAGTCCACACCCGCAAAAATTAGACGTTTTGTTAAAACTAGCACAAACATAATATCAGCAACTTAAAATAATTATCATTAACATAAAAACTGTAAAAAAAGATTAAAACAATACAATTTTTAGTCAGCGACAAAACAAACAATTATTATTAATAACAGCAAAAAAAATCTTGTAAAATCAACACAACTTAAGATAAAATGAAAACTGAATATATTATTATTAAATACAACAATAACAAAGGAAATTAAAAACAGCAATACAAAAATGCTATGAAATCACACTCGGGAATATCAATAATATTAAAATTTACAACAACAAAGCGCATTAAAATCAGGGAAAGGGATTATTAAAAAATGTAAAATCCCTCATTTACAAAATATACAAAAAGTTATATACATTAAATATAGCACAGTATTTATAAACACCCTTGAATTAACTGAAAACTAGAAAACAAAAATTTCAATTAAAAAAAAAAAAAAATCTTGTTAAAATTTGCCAAATTGTCGCGGAGCAAATTATGGCAGACACCAGAAAAAAGTTACCCATTGATATAATATAAAAAATTTTTTTTTTTTTGATGTAATGAAATTAGCTTAAAAAAAGGACATTTTCCTTTAATTAAATGAAACTAGTAAAACATTGCTTCAGTCATTCTAAATGTGAATAATAATAAGTTCTAAACTTTAATCGGAATTGTGTGCCTCGTTTTTTGAATTTTTACTTTTTTTTATATTCGTTGAATTAACAAAAAAAAATATTTTTATACACAACAAAACTTTTTGAGTTTCTCTGTAAAATGACATTATTTTTACATTTTTAAAATTTTATACGTCATGAATTTTGTGTATTCTCAGCTGACATGACACGAAAATATATTTTTAAAAAAAGCCAATAGCAATAATTTATCTAATTGAACTAAATTTACAAATTATTCTAAGAGCGCCTGAAAAGGAAACTCTTCTAGTAAAAACAAATCGAAAAAAAAAATATGACGTAATAATTTTTTATAAGCAGCATGAAAAGATTGTAAGCAATTTAAAAATAATAACACATACGAAAAAGCAAGAAAATCAATTAAAAACCAAAAGCAACAAAATTAAGAATTTATTATAATTAAATCATATTATAATTATATGATAAATCAATTGGTGACAATTGCTTTTAAAGCCTGCCTATTGTACAAAAAATGATGAAAAATATTTGTATGATTAATAAGAAAATGAATTAAAAACAGCAGAAAACTATTAAAAACATTAGCAAAAAATTAAAATAAATGTACGCGTACAAATAAAACAGACTTTAGGAGCAAAAGTAAGTTTAATCACAAACCATTAGTTTGAAGAGAATAATTACGTAGTAAATTAAATTATCGAAGTTCAGCCCTTTAAAGTGTCTCACGCGCAATTGTGAGTGCATTTAGTAGGTACCAACAACTAAGTGATGTACTTCGGCATTTTTCTGCTATATTATTGAACCACCTTCAACTTTATAAATATTTAAATTACATAATTAAAAAAAAAATTAAATGTTTCGTTAATACAAAGGTAAATATAATCATCAAATTAACACGATCAATAGCCAGTAGCAAAAAGTAAATAAATGACAAAATTAAAACAATAAAATTTCATTCAGCGACAAAAAAAAACTCACAATTAATTACAGCAGAAGCAAACACAAACCAAATTTTTTTTAAAAAAAAGTAATTAAAAACAACACAATGGCAGAAAATTTAAAAAAAAATAAATCTATAAAAAAAATTAATAACCTAAAATAGTATTCCCCACGCATAATCGTGACAAACACAGTGATGTAAAATTATTTGCTTTGAGAAGTAATAAAAATATCTGAATCAAAAAAGCCAAACAAATTAACAAAACTTGATAAAATATTACGCTCTTAATTAATTTTAAAAAAAAATAACTAAAAACAACAAAAACAGCTTAAAAGAATTGCAATAGTTAGCTTAATTGAAAATAAAAATGCCTTAAATTGATACTAAATTAAAATTATATCCCTAATTACAAATCATTATTCCGTATTAAAAGCAACAAAAATTAACATTCATAATATTGTGATATTTATTTTAAAAAATTCCATTACAAACTAGGAAGCAAGTGGTAGCGCAATCTCCCACGTGTTTCCTAAAATCCATTGAAATCTTTAAATTCTCTCAGCATCTGACCATTATAAACTATGACAAGCATTAAATGAATAAATATCAACTAGAATTAAGTTAGATTTCATGAAAATATTCATGAACCAAAAATATTTGAATTTAAAATTAAATTTCGATAAGCCTAGGATAAAAATATGGAAGTAAAAAGAGCTGCAAAAACACATCAACCAACTTCTACTCAAACAGCAGCTCTGCCCTCTGGTGGAGAGCGAGGAAAAAACGCTCCGTGCCGCTCTCAAGCTGATTGAGGCGGAGCTAGAAAATTAATGAAAATGTCCATTGGCAAAGAAGGGATTTCATAAACTACTCTGTAGTAAAAATTTATTAAAAATCATAATTTATCGAAATTCATAAGTGCTCCATTTATTTAAGTGAGTAGTTTTAGTGGTGGTGTCAATGGCATACAAAAATAGTTAATAAATCAGAAATTAAAAACGAGATAATTATCTTCTTTCAGCAAACAAAAAAAAATTAACAAAAATTAATAAAAAAAAAAAAACAGCGTTAAAATCAGCACAACTTAAAAATAATAAAGTAAGCAACAAAAAAAATACAACTTAAAATCCTAAAAATTTAAAAAGATTTAATATTAAAATAAAATACGAGTTCAAATTAAAAAAAATTCTCTCCAAAAGAAACAAAATTTTCAATTAGCAAAACTTGCCAAAAAATAAGATGTCATTAGATGCAAAAATTATAAAAACAATTGGAATAAAAATGGCATAAAAATCAGCAAAACTTCAAGGGAGAAGTAGTGCACTCCTGTAATCCAGCTTGAATTTTGATTGGAGGCTGAGGGGAAGGGTGTATCCGCGGGTTTGAGCTTGGGATACTACTTTCTCTTCTTTGCATTAGATAGAATTAAATTATTAAATCTGCCAAATGGCGAAAAATTTCAATAAAAAAATAAATTAAAAAAAAAGCAGCGAATTATAAATAAATAAAGTAGGAAAATAATGACTTTAACACATTAAAACACATCAGTCAAATTTATTACAAGGAAGAAAAATTCAATGTTAAAAATGGCTAATAAACTTTTTTTTAAAAAAAAAAACTACAAAACACAATAAAATTATAAAAAATAAATAAAAAATGAGTAGAAAATACCAAAAATAAAATAGTCTCCTAACTAAATATTGACAAAAAATAAACGAGCAGAAATAGCTCAATAACCAGGAAAAACGACAATTTCATTGAAAACAGCACCAGTGCACAATAGATAAAAAAACATAAATAAATTCCACAATCAATTTCAAACAAAAACAGCGACAACAAAAAAAAAACCAGTAAGGAATTAAAAAAATAATGAGCATTAAAAATGGCACGATTATTATTTTAAAAATAAATAATAATAATTAAAAAAATTAAATAATCTACATAAAAATTAAAAGCATCAAAAAAAAAAAAAATTGAAAAGAGAAGTTGAGCAAGATCGAAAAAACCAAGAAACTAAAAATTAATATTATGTTATATTATAAAACCTTCTAAAATAATTTAGATTTTCTTCAAAAATTGGCGCAAATAAATAAAAAAAAAATTATTAATAACATAATAAAATTTTTGAAAGAGACAATGAACAAGTCAAGTACCAGAGAGGATGACAAACTGAAAAAAACATTTATAAATAATTGTATGATTGTATCCACCTATAATAAAAAGGGAAATTAATTAAAAGCAGCATGAGAAAATTTTACTCATGAACAATTACAAACTTTGTATAGCTCAAAAAGTAAGGCCGAGTTCGGCCTTAGTTGTTCAAGAACACAAACTTTGTAATTTAATTAAATTACAATGAACTACACAATAATAATTATTGTAAGCCATCCATTGATTAAATTATTGAATAAGTAAAATAACTGAAAAAGTAAAATAATAATAAAAAATTTTTTGAACAAAAATATTAAAATTAACAGCAAAAAATAAATCTATACGGTAATCAATAAAAATAAAAGGTTAAATAAATCAATGCAATAAAATCATTTAGTTTAGATTTACAAAAGCAGCATTTTCGTTATAAAATAATGTTTTCATTTGTTAACAATAAAGCACTCGGTAATGAAAGAAAGTCAACAAGAATAATTAGAGAGCTAAGGAAATGGAAAAGGATTATTAGGGAAGATTTGTAAAAAAAAATAAAAGCATTTAAAATAACACCATTATTATTTAAAATAAAAAATAAATAATCTACAAACTAATGCAAAATAAAATAATCAATTAAAAAAAATCGAATGCATATCAATAAAACTTTGGTAAACAAGTTTAAACATTTAAATAAAAACAAACAGAAATATAACAGTAGCTTAGTAGTAATTGTATAAAAACTCCATTAAAAAATGGCAAAACGCTAATCAAATTAGAAAATAATAAGTACGGATAAAAAATAAATAAATAAACTCGAAAAATAAGAAAGAGAAAAAATTAAAAACTTTATAAAATTAATCCATAATAAAAAAAATTATGAACACAATAAACACCAAAAATATTAAAATAAAATAAATTACCAATAAACTTTATAACAATATTTACAGTTAAAAACCGCAAAAACCCAGTGAGGTACAAAATTAAATTTAAAAGTAAAATAATTATTAAATAACAGTGCAATAAACCTTTTGAAAAAAAATTGTAGGTAATAAAAGAAAAGCAACGATAAATTGACAAATCTTTTGGGCAAAGTTGACAATAAAAATTCAGCAAAAAAAAAAAAAAAAATTAGCAAGAAATTTTTTTTAAAAAAAATGTTAAAATTAGCACAACTTAAAACAATGGAAAGAAATAATTGAAAAAGTAAAAATAAATTAAATAAAAAAATTAATAAACTTATTGCAGAGTGGTTATTTAAATCAATTCATGCGGCAAAAAAGTTGTGCTAAATTTACCCAAAAAATGGAAAGCCATAATGACAAAGATAAAAAACGAAATAATTCGCAAGTTCAGCTCCCAGAATAGGTTAAAAAAAAGCTAATATGAACCGGAATAACAGTAAATAATTAACGTTGTCAAAAGCTACAAAAAAAACCGCAAATAAAAGTGAGCACCAAAACAATGCAACTTTATTCTGCGAAAAAAAAAAACATTAATTAATAATAACTAAAAACGCAAAAAAATTGCTAGAAAATAAATGGTGTCAAATAAAATTCGTTAAAACCAGCAAAATTATTAAAACAAAAAAAAATTAAAAAAAAACAAAAACTTTTTTTGGCTAAATTTAATCGAGAAAGAAATAATATCAAATAAATCATAAAATCCGTTAAAATCATAATAAAATTGTTTTTCATTAAAGTATAACATTAAAAAAACGTTTTAAATTAATAAATATTAACATATTAGTTAATTGTGATTTTAACGTAATTTTCTATTTACATTTAAAGCATGGAAATGCTCGTGGAATATAAATATGCAAAAATATGAAAAACAGCAAAAAAATAAAAATAAATAAAAAAACCAATATTAGCAATAATAATTATACCGCGCTGAAAAATTGAAAGTAATCAAAACAAAGTAAACAAATAAACGTAATCAATTTTAAATTAAACTTCCGATGAAAACAACAACGCATTAAACTTATTAAAATTAAGAAAAAATGATTGTCGATTCTTTTTGCTAAAATTCTAAATAAAGATTAAGCAAAGGAGTGAAAGCCGGGTTAAATGGACGCACGGATCCGACAATAGGTTACAACCACTGACGACAAATTGGACCGAATTTAATTTAATGACGATTCGGTTAAAGTAAATTAAATTCATTTTAGTGAATTGATTTTAGTTTTAAAAAAATCTTTTTTTTTTTAAATATTAACCTAAAGAATTTTAGTGACTGTTTTAGTTATTTTAAAAGGTTGATTTATTTAAGTGAATAGTTTTAGCAACAATCTTAATGGCATTAAAAAAGTAAATAAAGCAGAAATCAAAAACATTATATTTTCATTCAGTGAAAAAAATAAAAATATAAAAAAAAAATAAATATATAGCGTTAAATTCAGCACAACTTAAAATAATAGAGTAAAAAAAACAAAAACTGGAAATAAGTGGAAATTCAAAAAAACCCGGATACCGGAAGTTGAACAAATGCAAAATATGGAAAAAAAATCAAATTATCAGCAGAAAAACATTTAATTACTCTGGAAATTAATATTGGCAGTTCCAAAGTAAATAACTTGTTAAAATCAGCTCAACTTAAAAATATCAAAATCAGCAATAAACCAAAAACCAAAGAAATTAAAAACAGCAAAAAAAAAAAGTTAAAATCAGCACAGCTTAAAAATGTTGAAGTCAGTAAAAAAATCAAAAACACAAGAAATTATAAACAGCAGAAAAACAACAACCCTTACACTAAAAGATTAAGACAGATAATTAATTAAAAATAAAAAAATAAGTAAAATAATACCGTATAATAATTATGCTAAATAAATCTATGGAAAATAACGTTGAGCCAAATTTGATCACCGGCATATGCCCAATTTGGAAACCTATAATAAACGAATCGAAAAAAAAAAAAACTTCTCGATTAGCAACGACAAACATCTTCGAAATCAATAAAATTAAATTAATTAATTAACATCTTATTTTATTAACAACGACGAGATTTAGTAGTTATTTTTAAAGATAAATAGTAGGTATCAATGGCATAATAGGGATGTTGAAAAAATATCGATATATCGAAATATCGATATTTTTTAAAAAATTTATCGATATATATCGCCAATATTTTTTTTTTCGATATATCGAGGTATCGATATTAAAAACGTAATATCGAAAGACCGATATTTTTTAAACTTTTCTGGCTCACAACAATGTTAAAATTTTTTTTTTTAAAAAATTTAAAATTTTTTTTTATTTTGTCTTAAAAAGATACTAAATTTGACAATTTTGCCCAAAAAAATTTTGCGCCTCGCAAGCTCGGCGCTTTTTTAATATTACATTTTCTTAAGAGGTGGAGGGAAGGTCAAAAAATTAATTTTGTACCTGGGACGCCATGTATCCTCTCTTCGCCAGTGAATTTACTTCAAAATATTTAAAAAAATTTATTAATTGATAAGGGAAAAAAACGAAAAATTTGACTTTTTCATTCAATTTGGTAAAAATTTTTTTTTTGCCCGATATATCGAAATATCGATATTATTTTTCGATATATCGAATTACTAAAACGATACATTGAAAAATTATCGATACGATATATATCGATATTTTTTTTCGATATCAACATCCCTATGGCATAAATAAGTGAATATAGCGGAAAGCTTAAACAATATAATTTCATTCAGGATAAAAAAATGAATAGGAAAAACGTTTTTTCAAAAAAAGTGTTAAAACCAGCACAACTTAAAACAAAAACAGGAAAATAAAATTGAAAAAAATTGAAAAAAAAAAAAAACAATGCAAAAACATCCGGATTGATTATTTCAATCAATTTATATGGCAAAAATTTGTGCTGGAATTAATCGAATAATCAGGACCAGCAAATGGTAGCCTAAAACAATAGCATCAAAACAATACAAATTCATTTTTAATTCAGCGAAAAAAACCAAAAATAATAACGTCAAAAAGTAAATAAATAGCGTTAAAATCAGCACATCTTAAAATAAAAAAGCATTAAACACAGCAACAAAAAAAAGTAAATAGCAACACATGAGTATTAAAGAATGGTTTAAAAATATTAAATTATATACGGTACTATTAGGTATTATTAACAGCAAAAATTACACTTTTTAAAATCAGCCAAAATGCATGGATATAGATAAATAATATGTTATTAATGGAAAAGCATATTTAAATTAAAAAAATTATTAAGTGCAAATATTAAAAATATGAGAAAAAAAAATATGTATATATATAAATTATAAAAAAGCAAAAAACGCAAATAAATTGCAAAGCTTAAATTACAAGCACACCTGTTTGGATATATAATAATTATATTCTGTTAAAAACAGCAAAGTCAAGAAAAATAATTCACACAAAACATACGAGTACATTATTAAATAAATCAAAATGCAAAAAAATCAATATTATTAAAAACTAGAAACTAACAATAAAAATAAAACAAACAAACAAAGAATTTCAAAAAGATTTGGAATTTTTTTAAATGAATTTACCCAAGGAGGATTATACTTCTCTTCAGGAGATGAAAGATCACATTGAGCTTCCGGCAGGGTCAGCCCCAACCGCGAAAACTGTTTTCTATTAGTAACTACGGTAAATTCACTAAACACATAATCGATTAAATTTTAATCGCCTCATCAAAAAAAAAAAATTATTTTAAAAATTTAAAAAGTAAATTAAAAATTGCAGAAAATTAATGCACAAATACTTGATAATGAAAGACGGGTTTAATGAACGGTACCCAAACAATTAAATTCACTGTAAATAATCAATATTGTTAATTACCAAAACACATCAAGCTCTTGCTGTTTTCTAGAAAGTTCGAATTGAAAAAAATAAAAAGCAAAAAAAAGAAAATTTCTATTAAAATCGTACGAAAAAATGCGTTTAAAAAAATTAAAGTGAAAATCAAAAAAAAAAAAAAAAAAAAAATACCGGTTTTGAGAATCTACTCATAAATTAAAAAGTATAACTATAATTTCATTTAAGACACACAAACCACCCTGTACTTGTACACGATATCTTAAAAGATATTTAATTACAATTTAGGGTGCCCTAACCATCGATGATGTTGCTCTATGCTAAAATATATATATAAATGCATTTTTTTTAACATTTGACTGATTTATTAATTTCTAAAAAGATTAATATTAACAATATCCTTGAAAAAAAGTACATAAAGAAGAAAATTAAAAACCATACAACATCATTTAACTTAAAATGCGAAAAATTTATCGTAATTAAATTAAACTTAATAGCAATAAAGTAAATTAATAAATAAAAATAATTGCATAAAAATTCCATTACAAACATTACAGTAAACACAAAAATAATAAAAAAAAAAATAAATTAATAAAAAAATTCAGTTTAAAAATAAAAAAAAATATTTAAAACAACTGCACATTAATTTATTTAAATCACAATAGCATAGTAAAGTGACCATCGGACACTAGTTTCAAATCACCGAGAAGTAATGATCCAACTTCAACATTGAAGAAGACAACACCTTAAGAAAAAGAAAGAGAACTTAAAAAACAATCTACATTAGTATTAAGTGATGTGTGACGAAGATTTCATAGCGCCATTATTGCGGGAGTTTTCTGCATAAGCAATAAAAAATTGCTAAAATAAATAGGTATTTTTTTAATTTTGTGGATAATTAATAATATCAAACTTAAAAACCGTTAAAACCAGTACAACTATCACATTTTTATATTTGCAAAAAAAAAAAAACGAAATTGGAAAATAAAAAGTAGAAAAGAAACCAATTTTTAAAAAAATAAGCCATAATAGTTGTATACAATATTCTAATTTAAAACAGCAAAAAACAAAGTTATAAAAATTAAAAAATTTCACAAACAATTATTATTATTTACACTATTAAATCAAAAAAAACATTGAAATCCATAAACAACAAAAACAAATAATTGATTTTTTATTTCTTCCGTTATTTTTAAAGTAAAAGAGAAATTAGATAATAACAAAAATCAATAGAGCAACAAAATTAAAAACAACAAAACAAGAGGGTGTGTGGTTGACACGCACGCCAGAAGTGAAACATAAATAGTTTGATAATATTTTTTAGGAGAAAGTAAATGTTATTGTTTAGTTTTTAGATTTTTTAAAT
>JAQGAY010000498.1:0-26173 GCA_034698085.1 Polydesmus angustus | reverse complement strand
AAGCTATTTATTATTCAAATAAAGTAAATTATTTATCTACAAAATAAGTTTATTTATTTTCGGCCTACTATACAACACTATTTACTACAAAACCTTTTTACTACAAAACCTTTTTACTACAAATTAAATATTTGTTAAAAAAAATATGAAGCTTAACTAAAAAAGTTGAAATTTTTTTTTTTAAAAAAAAGCTTGTATACTTTGCATTAAACTCATGCAGTGTCGAGGCGTGTCTTCGTTGATAAATGTGATTGTCTGATATCCGCAGCTTTCGATAGTCTATTCCAGCTGCCACCGTGTCACACATTCACGTGTACACGCCCCCTCACCTTTACACACTTCCCCCGACCATTTCGACTCAAAAGTTGGTTTCAGCTTCTCTAATTATCCGTCAGGAGTCATCAGGAGTTCCTGTCGGAGAAATTGAAGAAGATAAAGTAGGGGATTTACTCATAAAACAGGGTATAAACGTTTTTCCTAAAGACGTTTTTTTTTTAAAAAAAATAATTATGAAATGCGCGTGTTGTCGGGAGTTGTTTGAATTATATTGGGACGAGAACCACGAAGAATAGCCATAGATGCCATACGAAAAGATGATAAGGTTTGCAAATTTGTTTTTTAACAGAATTATCTCACATTGTGTGGCGAAGATTTTAAAGAGGTAAGTTGAACTTTAAGTAACTTGTTTTGCAGTTCATGTATTTACTATTTTTTAAACAGCAATCGGCGACGGGGAAGAATCACTCTCGTTAAAAGATTAATCGATGAATAAAGCAACAACTACGCAGAAATCTTCTAACCAAAGGAACCAGAGGCAATTGCAACCGCAGAAAGCGAAGCGAAAGAAAAACGAGCTATTGAAAGCAATGAATTCGAAGTGAAACCAAAAGATGACGAAACGTGGACTATTTGTATTGTAAAAGATGAACCAATGTGAAAGGAAAAATGGTATGTACTGTAAGTTATACTTTTGGTTGAAAACAAAAAAAATTCTCCTATATCAAAACAATAGTACGAAATTACACAATTCAATGTTCTTTTCAATGTCCTTTAATTATTATGTGGGAGTCCGAAGTAGGCCTACCATTGAAGCGATTCTGTAGACGAAGACGGAAAAATGCATACTGAATTAAAGGAATCAAAGGAGGAAGAGATGGCGGAAATAGATGCATGTTTGGAAGTGACGAATGTGAGACGGAAAGTTATAACGGCGAAGATACAACCGATTTAATTCCCGTAGAATGAATGTGAATGTCCACTAACGTCGTCCAAGCCGAACGTGAGAAAGGTGGATTGTCAATCAGAGATGATGTTGATGCGGAAATGAAAAAGAGAATTTGGTAGATATCGTTCGCGTATTTTTTTCGTCGATACTCAACTTAATATTTTTCTTATTCTAAATTTTTTCGAAAGGTGGAAACGAGAGCTCCATGCGCAAGATACAAGCTGAATCACGACCATCCGAGTTCTACGAATATTACGTAGATTACGAATTCAAAATTCCTTGTCCTCGTCTCAACTTTACCACCTCATCCCCAGCCGGACGATTCGCCAATTAACAAAAGAAAAACAACATTCGAGCGGAGTTTAGTGGACGGAAAAAATGAGATGAAAACGAAGATGTACGTGGAAAGTCAATCGATGGGCAACGGAGAATGGGCATGGGGCGTCACTCGCTACCGCAGGATCAAAAATAAGCAATTGGCCGATTTCAAGTGGAAGTGATTCTGACTGTTGAGAATATTGCCGGAGCCACACACATCAAAAGCGTTCGCTTCAAGATTAACTTTTTTAACGGAAAGTACGAAGATTGGCTGAGTACGAGAATTATTGGTACATATTTACAACAACGAAGGTTCTTTAATAAAATGTACTATTTTGTTGTTCTAGCTCTTCTGTATCTATGCCGAGTAAAAAAGTCTCAAAAAAAGCGCGATTGATGCATTGGAAAAAACGGTTGAAAGACACAGGATGCTTCGCGTAAACAAACAATAATTATAATAGATTTACTTGATTTGTTTACATTTTTATTTTGGTAAGAAGCTCTTTATTTCTTCCCATAAAAATTTCCCAAAATGCTTTGATGCTTATTATAATTTCCTGCCTTAAAAAATAGAATCAATTTTTTTTTCTTAGGTACAAAAAATGTTTTGCGTTCTCAACCAAATTTAATTTCGATGAAAATAAAAAGCTAAAAATCATGAGAAGCTAAAAACCGAGCGCTGCAGATGAGAAGGTTCCGTCTGTTGAATTGGCATCCGATTGCCTTAAGATGTAAGTTGGCTTGTTATTCTAAAATGTTTTTTTTTTTTTAATTATAATTAGTTTTGAAACTAAATTTATATTGTTATTGTTTTCAGTAACAGACCAAGTATTCATGGACTATTGTTCTCTGGAAGTCAATGTCATTCGTGTGGAGTACGTTTTACACAAAATCGCCGAGAAAAAAAAGATCGCGCTAGAAACCCTTCGTCGAGGAAACGATATCACGATGTGCAGGTATACAGTTCATTTGTATTATTATTATGTCAATTACAGTTTTTTTTAATTCAACTAAACTCATTTTAGGATTGGATGCAGATTGAAGAAATTAAAGATTTAAAAGAGAGAGGTTTGACAATCTTGGAAAAAGCAGTTTAATTTCTGTATAATATTTAATACATCAGTATGTAATTTTGATTTATTAGCTCAAAGTTGTCTTTGAAATCCAAATAATAAAAGCAAAATCGATTTTTTTTTAAAAAAAAAAAAGTTTACGGAATGAAATTATTTAAATTAAAATGTAATGGACGAAATTTTGAGAGACAAAATGATGTCAGTATTTTTTAATGACAGAAAGAAACATCATAATAATTATCAGCCATAATGGAAGAAAATTACAATTTGCAGGCACAAATAGTGATGTCATAAACGTGGGGTTCCACAGAAAGCTACCAACTCCAAAATTAATGTATCAGTTAATTATTTTCTAATGATATTTTATTATTCCGGTCAATTGACTAACAGAGTTGATTTACTTTGTATAGCTTTGCAGATAGCAACCAACTATCAATCTTTTCCATTGGATTTGGTAGTTGTGTGCAGAACACACGTAAAATTAAGTACAGAGTACCGGTAGCCTATATTCAAGTACATGTACTGTATTTTGTAGCATGCAGCCATTGAGTTGGTAGTTTCGCGCGGAACTCTTTTTAATTGCTAAGCAATGTTTTTAATTTTTGTTGGGAAGCCAATGTGCGTTTGTTTCCGCCCTAAAACTTTCAACGGTTTTTGATTCATGACAACATGTTAAACGACAATAATAATTATTGTGTCACACATTGCAGAAGACTTTTAAACCAATAATTTGTCTTGAAAAAAAGTTGTTATGGGTGGTCTGCTAGCCCTAAGTCCCACAGATGACGTAAAAAATATACATTTCTAACTGTAAATTTAAATATTATTAGGGAAGTTTCGGTAAATAAATACTGTATTACACTAGAACAATGTAACATTAAATTTTATCGTATTAAAGTGCTATGGGAATTTTAACTTTCGGGAAAATAATTTACAGTATAGCATTAACCTCTGGCGCCATGTAGTGGCATCTTTGCGCACATCTTTGGAAGAGTTTAAAAACTTTAACTTCACGTGCGGAAAAATACTTTTAACATACGGTAGCACACTCGCTATTCGGAATTTTATCGTCACCATAGAGCCGATCGTCTAACCCTATTGCACTATGTTAATGCTTTATCGCGCTAAAGCAATAGCGTTTTTCGCACCGAAACTTCCCTATTATTTTTATAATACAATGTACTGTATTTAAGAAATTACGTGATTTGTGAGCGGCCCTCGCTCATCGACAGCACTGTAGTTAGACCACGTGAAACCGGTGAAACGCATTAAAATTTTCGAGATTATAACTATAATCCCAGTTGTTTAGGGAGTGTTGGCGCTTAAATCCAGCTCAGCTTTGTTTCGATCACGTATTCGATGTAAAAATGTATTTATTATAATTTTAAATTAATTAGTTGTTGGTATTCTTTCAATCATCATACTATTTTCTCCTTAGAAGCAAGCTCCGTCATTTATGAGTGGCCCTTACTGATCGACAACACTGTCACGAGTGACGTGTAAGCGCTCACGTACAGGAAAAAAACCCCGATGAGTTGTGTCATAGCTTGCGTGCTATACTTTTACACAGCGAGGTCGCTCTCATCTGTTGTGAGTTTTTCTGGCTATTTCCAATGGGAAAAGAATAAATCAACAGTACTGAAAAACTTTGTACATTGAGACTCAAATATTGGTAAAGTATTACTGTTAATTATATATATACATTCTAATATTCTATTGAATATATTGTACATATTATTAAGAGCTGTAATTTTCCCCATAGGATGCAAAAGCTATACTTAAGAAGATTCGTAGTTGAAGAGAGTTTGAAGCACATACATTTTTGACATTTTCCTCACGAGTCAACGGTAAACTATAGTTGTTTTTTTATAATATAATTATTTAATGGGGATACTTGTTAAAGTTATTTTAATTAACTCATGATAATTACAGCAGATTATTAACGTTCAAGGAATCTGCAGGGATTGTACGGTACCATGGAACGTTTTGTACATGCACTTCAAGTGCTGTCGCTTCAACATCGAGCTGGAGTGAAGATGGTGGTTCTTTTGTGGACTCAATCTAACATTTTCACTCAAATTGCAGCCTCATTTAACTGTCTAGCAGCTGACGAACTAAGAAGAGACGAGCAGAAATGATAAAAGATCAAAATAAAAAGAAAGTGCGAAACACAGCCTGGGCTCTCCCATTGCCTGAAACATGTAAAGAGGAACTGTCAAAGTTTATTAAGCCCATTGGAATGGAGATCATCACGTGGTGTCAGTATCATCATTTAGACGGTAATTCCTTTAAATTCTTACACACGTTGCTACCTCACCAAGTGTGTTGGACGATGTACGGAACCATCGATTATGCAAAAGCGGCCGAGTTAATTGCCAAAGACGAGAGATTGAGTGTTGAAAGACGCTTTGAATTTGCTTGCCTCAACTGCTTAGAAGACTGAGCTTGGCAGTTGATTGGATCGATACCCAACCATCGAATACATAAGTACATCAGTGACGAGGTACGTTATGGGAATATGGATCGTCGCATTTTTGTAGCGTACTTTGCTTGCGTTTTAAGCGGCGATTAGGATCTGTTGCAGAGACTTTTTCAAGATGGGATCTTTGGAGCTGGAGCAGAAATTAAAGCGCGTCTATTCATAATTGCTGTTTGTAAAGGTTCTCGAGCGACGTGCGAGTATTGCTTTCAAAAACTAAGCTAAGAAGATAGGGATGTGGTTTGTTTTCTTCTACATAAACAAACAATATTTTCTAAATGACATTGATCGTTTGGTAGACTTATTTGCGACTGAACGAAAAGAATTTATTCAGTTGGTTTTTAATGAAGTGCTTTCGCAGCGGTGTGTTGATGAATGATAGCATAATTTGTGACCCAGCGTTGATGGAATGTAAAGAGAAAGCAGGGTTGAAGAGCTAAAAATATGAGAAGCGGATATCTTAGTCGGCTGGTAGACCTTGTGATGTAAATTAAACATTAAAATTAATACACCTACATGTACATTGCTGTCTGATTTAGATTCTGTTTTCCGAGTTTATTTGTACTAATCAATAATTTTTATTATTAGAGCTTGAACCCCCTTACGTGCTTTGATGTTGCTTTAATTATTTGTTAATATCTTTTAATACGTGAATTGCAAGACACGTAAAGAATGCGCCGTTTATTTTTTTGGTCAAAATGGTTTCAATGGATGGTGAAAATTATTCGTCAAATCGAAATTTTGTTGTAGGCTATGTGTTGAACAGTTAAGTGATTCGTTTTTAAAAATTCGCTATAATTATTATCGACCTACATGTATAATAATTAGCGCCTGGAAATTCGTTATATCGAGTTGTTGGTTGTATCGAAGAATTGTATCTCATTAAATTTTTTTTTTGTTGAATTGGCTTGCTCGTTATACCGAATATTAATTTAGTACATGTACAGTATTACCATAAGTTGTACAACGTCGATGCGGAAATTAATTACATCAACGAAAGGAATTGGGTGTTTAGGGAGAAGTTGGAGAAGACCTACGGACAGTACACGTTCGAGATTAAGCAGAACTTGGAACGAGGAACAGCCGCCCAACAACTATTACACGCTTTTGCAGTCCTTGTTTTCAGAACATGTACATATATAAAACAGTTTGAAAGTATTTCCCCCTACATATTTGCGTTTGCTTTTTAACATAAACAATTTTAATACGACAAGTCTTGTTTTCTCCTCCTATTACTGTAAAAAATTTTAAAACTTTATGGAACCTCCGAGAATATAATTGTGTTAGCGAATGTGGTGTTGTTTCAGATATTTATTTTACGCAAGTAATAAATTTTAGACGGAATTTTCCAGTTAGCGTTGAAATAATCATAATACCATTGCCAAAATGAATCCATCAAAATGTTTTGAATGAGTTAGCAGTGAACGTTGAATTTTCGTTACCTATAGCCTATACGTAGTATAATATTTTTTTCCTCGCCACGCAAACTTGTTACTTTTGTTTGAATTCAAATTGCGATTGGGTTTGGCGAAGAATATTGTTGTAAAAAAATTTATTTTTGTATTTTGGGGTCAAAGAAAATGATACTATACCTGCGTAGTAGGTTCATTCTAATTCTTATTGTTAATTGTAAGAGCATTTGCAATTGCTAATGAAAAAGATTCGGATGCGTGCAATGGCGATGATAAATGACGGTAGAGGTAAGGAACCTTTTACAAGTACCTCAAGGCTTGTTCTACAGACATTGAAGAATGACGATGACGGTGGTGTTGGTTAAAGTTACCTTGGGCAAAGTTCTGTATGTGACAGTATGTCCCGGAGTATATTGTCACACGAACTTCAGCTGCAGACTGGGAGGGCTGTAGGCTACTAAAAACCGAGCCAAATAATTATTATTGCAAAGACAATGATGAAAAAGCATTTTCAATAATATAAACCAATTTTTTAATCTCTATATTGTACGAATTATAATTGGATTTACAGTACCGCATCAAGTTGCCACAGACTACATGTACTTTAGTGAAACTAGTTTTTCCGAGTAAATACTATTTATTATCTCTGCTAATTACTGCTTTTGATTCATATCCTGAAGATTGCTTTGGTCTTCTCAAAACGTAGCCTATCTACAAAAATTGTTGTCACTTAACTGAAGACCTAAGAGTTCAGAGTTTGTTAAATGTATTTGGCAAAGTAAATTCGGGTTGTTTACCTTCCTTTTTGTATTGTTGATGTAGACGGCTTTTATGCGAGGAAACGTCGTCGAGTTTAAAACTTAGAAAAGTGTTGAGAACTTTGTCCGAGTGAGCTACGGACATCCTCCAAGAAATTTTGTAATAACACTGATAAGGATTTCCAAAAACAAAATCCATTAACGTCTAAATATTTCTGTACAAATTGTAGTTACTCACATAATGTTTTCAGGAGGTTCCACGTTTTCATCCGATTGATCGCTGGAGAATGTCGTCGAATCATCTTCTTTACCAAATACAGTTGAGTCATCTTTTAACATTTGCCTGCACTTGTGGGCTAAAAAAAAAATTACAAAGCATCGGGAAAAAAGATGTAGCAATAATTTAAAGTAATACTTATCTGATCTATCTGTAACAACGAAAATGGATCGAAATTCCAAGTTATATTAATACTGTATTCAAAAATTAATAATTATTATTATCTTAACCACAATAAAAAAAACGAATTACCCGAACGAAGCGATCGAGAATATTGACGGTTGACGTTAGTTGCAGTGATTGACTGTTGGTGGAGCTGAGAGTTCAAAAAGTATCCTGGAAACTGTAGTCGATATCGCGGAAAATGTGCGGCATCACGCATCGAAAGCGGAGCGATTACTTAATAAAATAATCGATACTATATCGATTACGTATAAACCCATTGAAATGTGATTAGCCCAATACTATCGAAACGAAATCGATGCCAGCAGCAGTTGAATCGATGTCTTCTTCTTCAATCGAGAAGGAGACAGACCACAACGCAAACAAAATGGCTATAAGACGGGTGCGGTAGAGACGACTCCCCATCTTAGCTCATTTATTTTGCCGTATATTTTGGATTCCGATTGAAAATGGAATTCAAATAACTTGCAGGAACTTCTCTAGATGAGGAATACTATTGAAAGCAACCGCCAAAATTAGAAATAAATAAATTTAAAGCAAAAGTCGATTTGACTTGAAAATGGCTTTAGCTACGTCAGCCTTACTCTGAAATTGAGTACTAAGCAAATAGAGTCTATTATCCCTAATTATCCCTTAGTTTTACTACAAATTAGCTTGATTCTGAAAATGAAATCTTCGTTTAATCTTCTGATGAAAAGGTTTTTCAATTTTTACTATAGTATTTATTTAACAAATTAGTTTTTCCAATTTTCTTCATGAAAGTCCGGTTCCGTCATTTGCGAATGGCCCATGCGGATCGGCAACACTGTCACTATTTCAAGGTTAATACTGTATGTACTCTGTTGTAGTTCAGTTAAGATGGCGGTTGTGTTATGGGAAGCTGGTTCTTGCTATTTTCAACCAAATGTATGCGTATTAATTTCGGTTTTTTGTGTTAAATAAACTACCATTAGTCGTTTATTAAGTTTCAGTGGGCAATTTTACCGTGTTGAAATTGAACAAAATAGGCTTTCAAATTGTGCGCGAAAGACGAGAAATGTCGTGTATTTTGCCAAACAAAATTATTTGAGCCATTTTTATAGTGGAAGAAGCTTACCCAAATAAACACATGGTAAGTGAATATCTTAATATTGTTTATAAATTGTCTATATCGTAACTAATTTCATTCGAGGTTTATGTGAGAAACTTCAGTATTTAAGTGTAATATTTTATTAACCTTTAAAACATAATATGAGAAACGTTTTGCCTGGAGATGATGCAATATGGTGAAATTATAGCCAACTTTTAGTCAACACATGGTAGGTTAATAACTTAATATTGTTTATAACTTATCTAGTGAACAAGTACAGGAATTTCACAAGCAATTTATTTAAGTAAAATCTTTTATCCATGTCACATCAATTTGACAATGTAATAATTTTGATTTTATCTGCGCAAATGTTTTTATAAAGTACAGTAAGTACTGTACAATCATGAAGGGCCTACTTCGATGTTGGCATTTATAACTATGGCTGGACTAAGCTTTTATAAATTACTGCTTTGATTAGAATGTTTGGTGGACAAATAAGTAGGCCTCCAGCAGAAATATTTACAACTCCTTGCTTTCAATTTTTTTTTTAAGTTATTACTATTGGGTGATTTTTTTCAAAGGACAATTTTGAAAAATCAATATATAAGTCAAATTTTAATGAAGATAAATTAGTTTCATTATTTACACTCAGTAACGTCTCATCTATAAGAATAATGAGAAATAATTTTTGGAATATGACCTCTCAAACTAAATTGGCACGTGTTTATGTGTTCAGCATGCTAACTGAAATTTAATATTATTGGTTTTTAGCTATAAAAAATTATGGTTTTATTGAAACACATAACTAATGCATGAACACAATAAGCTATTTGAAATTGCTATTTAGTTTGAAGGTCTTCAAGGGCATTAATTTTTTTTAATAACAGAAAATTATTTCGACTATTTTCTTTAACTATGAAGTAGATTAGCAATGAGTGTTTCAACAAAGGTAAGTCATTTAGTTTTTAATTTTTTTTTGTTATGGGTATTCTATAAATTCTAAGAATTTTTTTAATAAAGAATGACTAAGAAATCCCAAAGTAAATAAAAATAAATATGGTATTGGTTATTTTATTTATGTGATTAGCTCTTACAGAACACAGAATACTGAAAGGTGTATCTGGCAATCAAAAGATAAAATATAATCATTGAAAACAATTAAAACCCTTTAGAAGATGACCAGAATAAGAAATCAAGTATTATTATTATTTAAAGATGAGCAATATTTAGTTCATTAAACTATTTTTGAACTTTGTGTTTAAAATTAAAAGGAGTTAATTAACCTAGATTTACATTGTGTTTGGGTGGTTATTTTATGACTTTTGAGTTAATTTGTCCAGAATATAATTATGAACAATGCTTGGTTAATTGATTAGATGAAGAGGACTGGTTTTCTTTTTTTTATTAAAATTTGAAGTTCTTCTATATATAAATAAATACTTGTGAACTTAGTGAGTATGAAGAAATGTTTATAGCATACTGTACTTGATTTTTTTATTTATAAATAATTTGTGGTTGAATAGATTAAAAGTTATAAACTATAAAATGTGTGCAATTGTTTGTAACTTTCATTACTGTATATTACAACTACCATCCTTTTGTATTTTATTTTAATGCCATAAACTACCACAAAACTAAACTACCTGTTGTAAAAAATTTACCATCTCAATATTGGAATAATTCTCCATAACTCTTGAGATCATTTAAGTAATATAAGTTATTAAAACTGTCTCCATGTTGCTTCTATGTTGTTTCTTTCTCTACCAAAGGACAGCCCACTTGATGTCTCTGGTTGCCCTGAAATGGAGTGGTGGAATGGGATAAATCTTTGGCATTACATCATTTCACTCTTTCAGAATTTATACTTTAGGGTTTTATACCTTGTTCTAATTGAATGCATGGGGTGTGTTACCTCCATTTTCACAACTTGGCATTTACAATACTATTAGAAAAAATACATAATTTAAAATTTTATTCAAATTAATTTTGTAAGAAAAACTATTTCATTTATTAAATTTAAAATAACAGTATAAAATAAAACAGAACAAAGTTTTTATTACCGTACATATCTATCATAAAATAAAGTTAAAAAGCTACAGTGATTACAAGAATTACATTTAACAAGAACTAAGTTTAAAATTAATAAAACAAATTATTATTACAAAAGGTGCAGTCAGCAAGCAATTGCAAAACTTTTTCCAAGGCAAAATTGTGAATAACTCATGATTTTTTGTACCAGGATAGTTATCCAAGCTGTGGGTTTTCTTATAGAGCGTTGTCAGATATTTGGCAAAGGACTAAATAATAATATCAACTTTTTTAGCAGAGCAATTCTGTGTGAATTTCTGGGTTACTGCCACATCTATTTTTTTTCCAAATGCTTTAATAAAAAGGATAGTTCTCAGCTTAAAAATGCTGTCAAATTTTATTGCTATGCATTTTATAAAAATTTAAAAAAAAATAATTATTTATTAAAAACTTACTTTCTTTCAAAATGGGAATAATCCTATATAACTCTGAGATCTGCTTCAACCTTCTCCTGACACACCAAAACATATATCCTCTTTAACTAAAAAAGGAAAAGACAAAACAATGTAGTACATGTAGACATAAAATAAAATTGTTTAGTTTATTAAAAGCAAATCCAACATTAGGTATAACATTATTTTATATGTATATTATTTTAAGTTTTGACATTTTTGATGCTTTCTGTAATAATTGCTTTGTATAAGGTTTTGGAAAACTGTGCAAATTATATAATTTGTAAATTTGTACAATTTTTGAGAATTTTTGAAAATTTCACTTCCCAATGCACTACAAATCTAATAGGTATACTAAGCATTTGGCAGTTACCAACTTTATGCAAATTTTCCACTTGAACTTTTGGAAGTGCATGTGCTTGATATTTTATATTAAAACTAGTTTACCATGAAAATGCAAATGCTGTTTTTTTTCATAAATAAAGTAGAAGGGGTAGGAAGTGGCCTATTTTGTAAATTATTATTACTTGAATGTAAAGTTGGTTAATGAGAGACTTACTTTAATACTGGGGTGTCCTTATTTGGTAATAGTGATGGGTGTGTCAGTAAATTTTTTAAAATAAAAAACATTTTAGCAAACAAATAGACAACAACAACAAAAAAAACAGATTTTGTGATAACCAAAGTTGAGGAATTGCAAGTAAGCTGCATGTTTGTTTAAAACCTAAACAAGTTTCAGAAAGCTATAACCGAGTTCATATTATACTGTATAAAGCAGCCTTACCTGTATACATTTAATGCCATTGTGATCACAACTTTAATCTAAATAGTTAGGTTTGGAAGAAAATCATTGTTCCCTAGAAGTATTTAAAATTATTGATTAAAAAAATTAAAAAACAAAGTATACCACTGTATGGATTTTTTATCTAGCTATTGCCTTTTCCATGATCTTTTTGAAAGTTTTCCTTTTAGGTTAGGTTGTGGGATATACACACATAGGATTTACTTAACAATTTTCAGGTTTATTACACTACATTCTTCAGAACCACATTGACTAAGGCGTTTCACCATCTTCTGGCTTTCAGTATTGTCTTTCTCTTCAATTCTGGCTTTAATTTATTCCACTGAGGCTTTATTCTCTACCCCAGTTCACAGTTTTACCAATCTTGTTATGCTTGGTCTTCACATGCATATCCTTTCATTGTAAAAAGATACACCCAATGCAAATTGAAACTTCTTTTGAAACTGTAAAGTAACTTGCAATTTCAAATCAATTTCCTGTTCTTCTAAAGCTGTTGGGAGCCAAAACTTATAAATTGCAATTCAATTTCCTTATTCATTTAAATTCAATGTTAGCTGCTGAAAACCATCATTCCAAGTTGTAATTTTCATCTAAACAAATTTTCAAAAATAGTTAATTTTGGAAGCAAATCATAATTCCCTACAAGGATTCAAAATTAATGATTAAAAAAATTAAAAACAAGATAATTATATCACTGTAAGGATTTTTGTCAAACCAAGGAAGGTGAACACTCAAAGCAGCATAAAAAAGCAATTATTTAAAGAATAAACTGCATTTTATGCATACAAATTTTATCATTTTATTACTAATGTACTTACATATTACCTTAATACTAGGGTGTTCTTTTTTGGTAATTGTGGTGGTAACAGTACTATAGTAAACAAACATTTTAGCAAACAAACAGACAACAACAAAAAAAAAACAGATTTTGTGAAAACTTTTATAGTTTATCTTCAAAAATTCTTGAGTGTGGTAACTAAAGTTGAGGAATATGTCCTTACTAGTTATCCAATGGCAGAAGTTTGAAATTAATGCCACAATAAAATAAAAAGCATATGTTTATGCTGGAAAAATGTTTGTGGAATTTTTTTTATATAAAACATCTACAAATTTTGCTATTTATGCAAGTGAGTGACAATAATTTCATATAGATTTATGAGCAAACACCTCTTTGATAGCTAGTAATGGTTTACAGGTTGTTTTGCAAAGGTATGTTTCCACTTTTGTGTGAGAAATTGCCAATGAGACTAACTTTTGCAGGCAAATCCACACTTTTCATACTGACTTGGAGAGTGGTGGGCTTCTATCTCCTAGTGGGATATAAATTGAGCAGAAAACATTTTAATTGAGTATCTTCCACATTACTGGCAGGCAAAGAACCTTTTCCAGCTCTTAATTTTTCTCTCTAGAATGAGAGCTCTGTAGGTTCAGAGCTGTCAGTTTGCCAGGCACTCCGAGGCAACTATTAATATCCAAATCACCTATTTTATTTTAAGAAGATTTATTTTTCACACACTTACTTGGTCATTTGTTCTGATGCTTTTGAATTCTAAAATCTTGAGCTGCTGTATTTGGAGGAAGAATCTCCAAAAGAAAAAAAGGCTTATTGTCTCCTACCATATAGTTGTCATGACTTTTACATTTTTTATTGTTTTGAAGCATGGAATAGCAGCAGGAGATCAGTGTTGCCAGTAACTATACAATACTTTCTTGGAGAGTGGTGGGCTTCTATTTCTTAGTGGGATATAAATTGAGCAGAAAAAATTTTAATTGATTATCTTCCACATTACTGGCAGGCAAAGAACCTTTTCCAGCTCTTAATTTTTCTCTCCAGAATGAGAGCTTTGTAGGTTTAAGCTGTTAGTTTGCCAGGCACTCTGAGGCAACTATTAAGATCCAAATCACCTATTTTATTTTAAGAAGATTTATTTTTCACACACTTACTTGGTCATTTCTGCTGATACTTTTGTATTCTAAAATCTTGAGCAGTTGTATTTGAAGGAAGAATCTCCAGAAGAAAAAAAGGCTTATTGTTCCCTATCATATAGTTGTCATGACTTTTACATTTTTTATTGTTTTGAAGCATGGAATAGTATTAGGAGATCAGTGTTGCCAGTAATTATACAATATTTCTATAAATTAAAGGAAAATGTCTCAAATTTTTTTGTCCAATTTCTAGTGCTGGTTTTTCATTTACTTGCATATTAGTATGTAGAAGAGTTTGATAGATTATAATTTCATTTTCCCAGTTTAGTTTGGAGAAAAAAGTTCATTAATCAAGGTTTAACTTTAAAATTCCTGGAATAAATTTGTGACTCATTAAGTATTTGTTTTGATAATTGTTATATAAAGCAAAAATAATTGCTGCTGGTTTTTGATAACTAGTTTGAGTTTCCTGGATAACAAGTGCTTGGAGACTTTTCATCCTAAGAGTTTTAGAACTTAGACAGAAGTTTAAAGAAAAAGGCAAATGGGGCTCTAACCATTTTAGCCTAAGGGCAATTTTTCACATTGATCCAAATTTTATACAATCTAATGCATAGTTTGTTAGTAGACTTATCACATTATGGATCATATGATGGAAAACACTGACTTTTAAGTCACATTATGTGACTATGTTATTTGTTAACTGCATAAAAATTACAAAGGGCTTCATTTACCACAAATTTTTTAGTTATTTGGCATGATTTAGTGATTCAACATGTTGAATCTTTGAAATAAAGCTTATATTGCCCAAAAGTAGCTGTTTCAATTTGGGCAGTTTTTGGCAGTTTTCATCAATCAAAATTGTTTGCTGCTGATTGCAATGGCATTTGAAAGGCCTTATTTTTAAAAAAAATAAATAATTATTTTTTTAATAAATAAAAGCTATATTTTTTAATCTTTCTAATGTCCTATTATTTGCAAATATTTGGTTTAAAACTTTATATAAATGTAACATTATGTACTGAGTCAGGAGAATGGTGGTAAAATGTGTGGACATTATATCTACATTGTAATGCTTGATTGATATTAGATTTCATTAAGAGGAACCCTGGGAACCTGTCTTAGAAAATACTTTAAAATGCCTTTTAAAGGCAAATAGTTTTTTTTGTAAAACTATATATGTAACTTTATACTATCTTAAACTGTGCATGTTTAAAATGTAATGCTTTTAAAGTGATTTTAAATTGCTTAAAATTATACAAAAACTTATTTTTTTGGGGATTATTTTTCAATACAGTGATCACTGTAAGTGACTATTTATAGAATGCTGAGTTGTGTGGCCTCAACCTTCTTGAACGCTAAAACATATAGCCTCTTTAGCTATAAAAAGAAAGGACAATGTTCATGTACTGTAATCATGATTTAGTTTTGGTTGGAATAATTTGGTGCTGAAAAACCATATCCTAAAATTTGAAATGTTTTTTACAGAATTTTGGCTTTCCATAGAAACCTACATTAATTTTTAATGTTTAATATTTTTATTCAAATTAACTGTGCTAGTAAACCACACAAGACCACCTTGATTCCATTTCCCAAATGTCTCTACTATAAAATTATGATCAACCATTTTCAATGGAATTCTCTACTTCAAGAATACTGAGATTCTTTATCATAACATTCTGCACACTCAATAGATGATAATTTTGTAAGTATAGTTAATATTCTATTATTCAAAAGCATTTAGCCAAACTAGTCAAGATTAGCAAATCTTGTCAAAGTGTTTAGCCAAAAAATTGCAATTTTAATGGCTTAACATGATCCATTTTTATCAAAAAAAAAAAAAAAACTTTATTTGAAAACAATTTTTAGTGGGTCTTACTAGTGGTTTTAAACAAAGGTTTTACTGTTTGAATTATATTTATTACCGTATTACTTTTGCCCATGTAGTCCCTAATAGGTTTAGACTTCTTGTCCAAGCAGAAAATGTTTTCTGTTCCAAATAAAAGGCTGGGATAGGGATGCATTGAGGTATCGGTCTCTTGTCTCAATAAAATAATGTCCATAATCTCAATTTTGCTTTCGTTTCAACTCAATGCCTGTTGAACTCAGTGCATGTAATCTCTCCTCTACCTGCCTTCAACATCAGGCGAAATTTAATAGAAGTAGGGGCATGCTGAAATTATGGCACATTCTTTAGGCCACTTTAAGAAACTAAAACAAAAAATTCACCTCTTGCGACACAATTACTGGGCAATATTGTGATGATACTTCAGGCAAAATTATTAAACAGGTCCAGTTGTTGGGTCACTTAAATATGAAGTAACGCAAGTTCATATTTCAATTGGCAGTTATTTTGCAGTATGATGCTCAGGTTAAGACCAAAGAAGGATCTTCTAAACATAATTATTTTGGTAAAAAATAAATTCTTGGTCTCGCCTCCTCAATGTTTTTGGTATGGATTTGAAAATCCTTTAAATCTAAGCTGTTGCAAAATTGCAAAAAAAATGGCATCTTTTGATATTCACAAACTTTGTTTTAACAAAAGCTTCAAACTCATATTTGTGTTTATGAAACAAATTGTCAAATTTTCTCAGGTTAATCCAATCCTCCACAATTGGGTCACTCATAAAAAAATTGTCATATTTGTCAGAAAAAATGAAACAGTTTCGTAATTCTATTTATTAAAAAGATGTCCAGTTCTTGTTCACTTAAATAGGAAGTGATGCGAGTCCATCTTTCAATATGCAGTTATTATGCAGAATGATGTTCAGCTTGAGATCAAAGAAGGATATTTTAAACATAATTATTTTGACAAAAAAATCAATTTTGGTCTCATCAATGTTCTTGCTGTGGTTTTAAAAATCCTGTAAATCTGCACTGTTGCAAAATAGCAAAAAATGTCATCTGTAGTCATATTCACAAACTTTGTTATAACTGTAGCTTCTAACTTGTATTTGTGTTTATGAAACAAATTGTCAAATTTTCTCTTGTAAATCCAATCCTCCACAATTAGGTCACTCCTATAAAAATCCGCAGAAAGATTGTCATATTTGTCAGAAAAAATAAAGGTTTTGCTCTATTTATTAAAAAAAAATATTAATGGCATTTGAAATGTAGTGTTTTCTTATTCATCAGAGTTGGAGTGTTTCTCAACATTTTTTCTAAATAATAATTATTGTTTTGCTGATGAATTTCTTTTTATCAATCAAAACCAACAATAAAAAAATGATTTTATAATATTTGTATCATAAAACCTTCATAAATTTGCTTTGTATGCAATCCAAAATTGACAAATTATAATTTGGCAGGTTATTTTACTACAAGAATTTAAAATTATTACTGTAATTTTAAAAAATTAAAATCAAAATTTCACTGAAGGAATTTTTTAGAAAAAACATTGTTGTGGGTATGTATTTTTTTTTTGTTGACAGTGTACTTATTATGAGAAGCTGAGTTGAAAAGTGGTTCAAGTAAATTTTTTTTAAAAATGTAGAAAATGATTGGCAAAGTTGTAATCTTTCAATAGAAATAATAGGCAAAATGTTACATGGTAAAACAAAAAAAATGTGCAGTGCTTTGAGTGCTTAAGGTATCATAGGCTTCTTAATTTACAATTGGACTTTAATTGCAATTTACTCAATGCTACCAAAATGTCACTTTAAACTATTTTTTGAAGGAGCTCCCTATTATAAAAATTGTCTATTTAGCAAGAAATTCAAGTAAACTTGTAACTTACTAGAGGAGTAAAGTTCTGTCTTAGATTAAACACATTGGTCCCCTTTTTTCATACTTTTATATTTAAAAATTTTAAGCCACTGTAGGCCTACTTGGTTGCAGTGGGGGAGGACATAAGCAATAATTTCCAGAAGAAAAGAACGCTTTTAGTCCCTCGGCTTTCAAGTCTTTTTTGGTATGGGAGCATGGAATGGTGTCGGGAGAATAGGGTCTCCAGAAATGTTTCAAATCATTCCTAAAACTAACAGAAAATGACTCGAGCTTCTTTTGGCCAATTGCCAGTGCCATCTTTCATTTAATTGGCAATTTATCAGATAGAGGTGTTTGATTAATGGTATTTTGAGGATAAGTGCTTCAGTTTTAAAGTATCCTAGCCAATAACAATAGTTAAATTTCGGGTTGGTTAAAGAATCTATTTTGAGTTAATGCATAAAAGTGATCCCAATAATTGCTGCTATAATTGTAATACAATTTTCTCATGCTAAACTTTGTGATATAATATTTACAATATTGTGTTTTTTAAATAAAAAATCTTTATTTTTAGTAACTACTGAAGTAATAATTATTGATTCAAAATTGAGTATGTTTTAAAATAATGTAAGGTTCAACATTCTCTATGCTTAACTTGCTTAAATTGGAATGAAAAGTTTCTTTTTCAATTTGTAAATGCAGTGTTTGTTTGTTTTTTGTTTAATTGAGTGTTATTAAATAGTCACAGTAAACAGTAATTCGGATGAATTAAAATTTTCTGTGATGTTTATTTCTTATAACATTAAATGTAATATAAATAAAAATATATAGAATAAATGATAAACTTGCATCAAACTCTTGATTCCATACAAATACTTGTTTACTAAATGGCCACTCATTCCATTATTGAGCGATATATAAATATTGACAGCAAAGTTGCTACAAGTACAGGTACAGGTACTTGTAAAGGTAAAAAAAAATAGGCTTTTAACCCATTGGCATTATTCATTGTTACCAGTATTAAACCAATTTGATTAAAAATTTCAGGAATTTCATTCTACCTGTGCCTGATGTTTTGCCCTTTTTTCACCTGTAGTCTAGCTTTTTTGTGTTAACATTCTTCTAATTCTTTTTTAAGTGCCGCTATCTATTTAATAATAATACATTTAATAATAAAACAATACTAAAAGGCACTAAAAAATTTTTTTTTACCTTTTTTTTTATTCATTTTTTTTAGCTGCCTTTTCTTTTAGTTAATAGCAAAATTTGAAGCAGAATTACAGCTGTTAAAAATCCAAAAAAATTAAGTGAATGCTATGCTGTTGTGTAAATATCGAGTGTCCATGCAACTATGGAGATTTTGAATTATTTAATTTAATTAATTCGGTTTTTGCTGTCCCATCCTGACCGACCTAACTCAGGTGTTATAGGGACAGTGGGGAATAATTATTAAAGTAGTGATATTTTAATGCAAATACAATTTACACTATGACATCATTTACCCAATTGACACTGCAGTGTCAATAATGTCAAAATGTTTAGTGTCATGGCACAGGGTGACTACTGTAGTCCATCTACTTGAGTAAGCTTTGCCTCTCCCTCCCTTCTCTGTTTTGATTTTTATTCAAAGATTTTTCATTGCATTTTCCAAAAAAAAAAGTTTCAGCTCATAACTTCTGATCATTTTCACCAAATCATCAATTATGCTTTGGTTTTTTGATCCTTAACTATTAAGCAATTTTTGCATTCAATCAATTCTTTTAAATGTTCTTAAAAAGAGTCATTGCAAACAACAATTGTGTTTTGATTTAAATAAATGACTAGTTTAGCGGTGTATTTCGATAGCATTTGTTCTTCTGATTTATATTCATTGACTTCCTCTTCAAGTTTAGCACCCATCTCAACAGCTGCTTTGATCATTCTTTTTTTTAGTTTTCAATTGAATTATAATTTTGGGATCTACTTGGTTTGTTTGAAGCTTTTCAGATTTGTAGTAAATATGTAAATGCTTGGAGTAATGGCAGTGGCAAATCTGACAAATATTTGTAATTATGTCCATTGCCAAGCAACCCCATAATGCCGGTTAGAATTTAATACAAATTCAGCTTTGAACATACCAGCAATATATTTATGCAAAAAATATTTTTTCTTACTTCAAACCTACATCCACCAAAGGAAGAGTCTCACAAGCTACTATGCCAAGAAAAATGAGTTTCTTTTAAAATATTTTCAAACAGTATAGCTCTTCCAATCTATACAAAATTAAGACTTTCAAATAAAACAAATGTAATGTAACAAACAAAATCTTACATTCTGTTAATGTGCTGCTGTGATATACAAATCATTAACTTTCCACAAATCATAGGCTCATTTTTTAAAATCACTTCTAAAGTCTTTATGTGTTGACATTAAGCAGGAACTGATGATAAGACATCAACAACCTAAAAAAGTGGGATTTAAAAGTTTCATTTTGACGTTAATTTTTATAAAAAAAACCGTTCTTAAACAATAATTTGTGGCTATAAATACTTTATAGATTTTACCTGATCAATTTCATGGCTTTGGATCCGAAATTCTATTAAAGTAGTGCAGTTAACAGATGGTACAGGTGCAAAATAAGGTTGCAAGCTTCTCATATTTACTAATTCCGTGATAAAAATTTTCTTGAATTTGGTGTTGTTTAACAAACCTTCTAAAAGTTGCTGCTCAATCTATTGTTTTACAATTGCGTCACTACTAAATAATAATTAAAATAGTGAATAAAATGCTCTTATGTCTTTAAAACTTTTAATATGCAATATTTACATGTTCTTATTTTTATTAATAACTTCAATTCAAGTTGTTAATTAGTAATATTAACTTTCAATTAGTTAATTATCCAAAAACATACTATTGAAGGTAATTTTATAGTGGACAAAAAAAATAAAAATAATTAAAATCAGCTTTATGTTAAGAAATTACAGTTTGGTTACAAAACGCCTATTGGTGTAACAAATTGTAAAACTGTATCTAGTAATAGAAATCTAGTCATTACATTTTTAATAGCATAAAAATAATGATTTTTAAGCACTTCTACATGAAGACCACTTTTAGTCTTTCCCAACAGGCCATGCATGTACCTAAAATTAAGGGGGTTTAAGAGGGCTGGTTAATTAATGAGTTACCATTATAAAAGGCTAACCTTTTTTTGTAGCAGTGGAGGGTGATTTAGTAATTGGTCTAAAAAAATAAATGAATAAACAAAAAGACATGATATTATAAAGTTTCTAAAAATATACGTTCATTAATTGTTTTGCTAAAATGGCCAAAATCTGCAAACTGCAATGGAATTGCAGACCTGTTTAGAATATCTAATATTTGTCCTAGGCCATGATGGTATTTATAAATTAAAATTAAAAAAGATTTAGCCATACCTCTGAATGACAAACTGTCATCCACAAATATCAAATTTGGATCCAATCTCATGGGATGCTTAGTTTCAAATCTTTTTAATTTTTGAATCTCATGTATTGGCTGTGCAGGAAGTTCCCCAAAGAAATCTTTCCATGGTTGGATGAAAGAAATTTCCAATGAGACTAGCTTCCTCTGGCAAATCTCCTCCCACTTTTTATCCACTACGCAGTTGATGAGGTGCAGGTTTTTCAGAAGCTTCAGATTTGAGACAATTTTATAAATATCTTCACCGTTTATCCAGTGGCAAAAATCTAATGTAAGACTGGTGGTTGTGGTGGCAAGTAAATGATATAATTTGGTCGCCTGGAATGGAAAGTGATCACTCCAGTTGATATTTTCAGGTTCTATTAAATTGATAAAAATGAGTTAATATAAAAATTGCATTTTAAAACAATAAAAAGTACAAACATTCACTATTGTTCACTTAATTTTTAAAATTGATAATAAATTAAGTGGAGTAAAACAAGTAACTTTCACAAAAAACTCATCGCAATCTTGGCTACGCAATTGTTTCTCTTATTCGAGTTTTCCATACTTAAGTTTTTGTTCTCCTTCCAATGTTGATTTTTCTGCCTTCTATGTAGAATTTCCTTGGCAGACAGCTTTTTTTTTGGGTTTTTTGAGGAATATAACGTTTAACGTAATTTCAAAATCCAACCCAATGAACTGAAGCTTGTCATTAGAGTGGATTAAATGAGTTTTGCCTTTTTTTAGCTGATTCCTGTTAATAAAAATATTGCAATCTCCCTTTAAAAATATGAAACATTAACTTTAAAAATATTCATTTATTTAAGAGTGCTGTATATTTAGGGACACACTGAAGTAATTAAATTAAAATTAAACATGTTGTTATTACCTTACTGTACTCAATATTCTCCAAAAACTTTTTTGATAAAAGACATGAGCAAAACGACATTTCTCTGTTGTTTTACCTGAAGGTTTTTAGGTTTTTTGAATATTTAAGAAAGTCCCATATTGCTTTTTCTGAAATTTCTGTGATGTATTCTACAAAAAGCAATTTCAAGTCTCGATAATTTTTGGAAATGGTCTAGAAATCAAATCCTACATCAAAGAAGTAGATTTTGCAAAGGTATAAAATTTTGTTTTGAGATGTTTGCAATGCTTAATAGCATGCAAACATTCCACTGAAACTTTTGACAGGCTAAAAATAAGAAACCAATAATTAATTTTTTAATACATTTTATTCAGTTCTGCTAGGAGAGAAAACCACTGTTTATCCAATAGGTGTGGCATCAAGGACTAATACATACAGTATATGTAGATCTGTTAAACCAGAACATGTCACTAGATGATAATAATAAAAATAACATTATATACCAAGTGGTGGCAAGTAAATGCCATAATTTGTTCACCTGGAATGGAAAGCAATCACTCCAGTTGATGTTTTCAGTTCTATTAAATTGATAAAAATCGGGTTCCCTAGTCCAAGGGTGGGATTGTACTTGGGGAGAAAATGTGGAAGTGCCCTCATGAATGGCGCATTAATAGGAGAATGAATTTTTGAATTTTTAATATGTAAAAATAAATTATAAAATAATTTGATTGCATTACAGTTAACATTTTTATAATGAAAAAGTCTGACATATTAAACTTTCATTAGACATAAATTAAAGCTATTATGATATTTCAGTTAGTAAATTTACACAATTAATGTTAACTTTAAAAACTATTTTTTATAGCTTTATCATAATTATTATTTAGTAACTATGATTTTATTTATCTTTAGTTTTCCAAATAAAATAAATCAAAAAAAATTTCACAAGGGAGTTTCACATGGCACTTTGAGACCATGAAAAGGTGTAGTTTTCTGTACTGGTAGTTATTGCTCTATGGGAAAATTATTAAGTGAGTGCGGAAAACAGAAGCTGAAGTGTCTCAATTTGCGTGGAATTATTGGGTAAGTTGTTTTTTATTTTAAAATAACTATTCTACAATGGGGGCGCCATGTAATTATGCAATGAGCGTACACCATTTTCCTTTGAAGCATAGTAGGCTTACTATTATTCATACGAATGTTTGCTTGGATTAGTAACTTCAAATGGAAAAGGTGACAAAAATGTAAGTTATTGCCAATTATTTAAATGAAATAGCTTGCCAATACGTGATTAATCTCAATCAATTAAACTAGTTGTTTAGTGGATGATAGAGCAGGTGAAGACGTTTTGAGAAAAAACGGAAGAAGAATTATTTCTGGTGTAATCCCAGGAATTACCTATGTAAGTGATGTTTTTTAGTTAGCGACTTTACACATCTTCCTCAATCTTCCCATCCTAAAATATGAAAAAAAAAAACACTGGAGCAGAGTTGAGAGAACGGAAAAAATAAGATGAAAATAGTGAATCAATGAGCACCCAAGTCTACTCCTCCAACAGAGTATGGGATATGGGGAGGAGGCCACTTTTTTTGAATCCAGCTGCAACTTGAATGGGTCAACCATGATCACACTTCTTCCGTGACAACATTTTATTGGGTTTGTTGCTGTGCTTAGCTAAGTATGTATTTCTATTATGGTTTTATCCGATAAGTTACCGTGGAACTTCAATATTCGTCATTTTTGAAATTTGTCATGTTTTTTTTTTTGTTCAATATTTCGTCACACTTTTGACGTCATTTGAGTAATGACGTCATTATTAAGTGATCAATATTTGTTATTAAAATTTTCTTAAAGGTTACATGAAAAATTGCGGGCTGGGAACACATTAAACCATTTTTAATGTATCACTATGGGGAAAACTTGTTCGATATATACTGATTAATGATGAGTGGAGTTTCACTGTACAGTACTTGCAAATTTACGACTGTAGTTGACATAAAATACAGTACTTTACCAGCAAAGTTAAAATAGTCAATAATGCCCTGGGGCCAGAATTTTTTTTTTTTGCCCTCCCTCCCTTTCTCCAAAGAAAAGCATGCCATAAAAATAGAAGCGCCAACCTTTCTAAGAATAGAATGTATCATTTTAATATTTAAATTTTTGAAAGATTTAATGCAAATGCAATTGTTTGTGGACACATTGTGAATTACGCAGTACAGTAGAACCTCGATAATCCGAACAGCCCTATTAAAGAAAAATCCTGAAAAACCATAAAAAAAATTTGGAAAAAAAAGAACACAAATTTTTTTTTATCTAAATCTCCCAAAATGAACCATTTTTAGATGTAAACCTTGTTAAACCAAATTTTTCTGTGTATGACCATGTCTACTTTTCTGTTCAAGCCCCATCTATCAAAATCTTAATTAATACACTATTCATTATTAACCATAATAATAATGTTTTAATAATTATATTAATAACTTTCTGTGTTTATATGTTTTAGGCTTGTGTTTTTTTTGCTCAAATTGAAGTATGGCTACAGTGGCAGCTGGACGTTTAATTCTTCTAAATTGCATACCTAGAGGGGCTGCACTAAAGCAATTCATTATTTTGATGTCCTTTGTAAGTTTTAATATAGTTATGTATTTTTATTATGGTTTTATCCGATAGGTTGTCGTGGAACTTCAATATTCGTCATTTTTGAAATCGTCATGTTTTTTTTGTTTTTGTTTTTTTGGTTCAATATTTGTCACACGTTTGACGTTATTATTTGAGTAGGCCTACATTTTAAAAAACCAAAAAAAAAAAAAAAAATTGAAAAATTCTTCGAAAAACTGAGCACTAATGATTTGCCATAAAATGCATTGGTTCACCCTTGGAGCGAATCCGTACATGTTGAAAATAAGGACTTTATCAAATACGTCTATATTCGCCAGCGTAACTTACAGGGGAAATTCTTGGAAGATATATATTATATAACAAGGTAAAGTGAAACCTGTTTAGTTAGCCCGATGTCTTCTATCACATGGAACAGCATCCATCACAAAAAAAAAATGGGACACAAAAAGTTGTAGGACAATGTACATTCACTTTACATGCAAATAATATTGTGTCTCTTTAACTCAAAAGCTTAGGAAAAAATAGATGCAAAGTGAAGTGTTCAATACAAAAAGATTCAAAGCGAGCTTTGCATGTATAATAATTTTAAATATAACAACAACGAAAATAAATAAATAGAAGAAAACAACTGAGGTAAAAAGGGTTTTTTTAGTGAGGATTTTAGTGGCAATTCAAGTCGAACTATCTCTTAGCAACCAAACCCTTTTTTTATTTTGATTATTGGAAAAGCAGCGAAGGATTAGAACGGAAGTAGGGAATGGAAAGGGGGTGGTCGTCTTGAGTGGGTGGAGTTTAGTGGAGTTGGGAGGGTTTAGTGGGGTTGGGGGTGAGGATTAGTGCGTGTAATGAGTGTGTGAATTTGTTATTTCAATTGATTTCCTCTACGTGTAGGCCTACACGTGACACATTGTCCAGCTAAGCCCTTCCCCTTTTGTCTTTCTCCCTCCCTGCGGACGGTGGCGCCACTTGGACCACTGGTGGGTGAGATAGTAAGTGAGTGTGTGAGGGAGAGAGAGAGTGGGAATGATGGACACAGGGAGAGAGAGAGTGAAATCGATCTCCTCGTCTTCTCCATTTCTTTTTGTATCTTTGTTCAATTCTCTCCCTATCTCCGCGTGTGCTATTTTTATCCGCTGGAGGGCGCCAACCTATCGCTAAGGGCGCCAAGGGCCCGAGTATCAGTTGAGCGCGGGAAGATGAAAAAAAAAATATCAGAAAGTTTTAAGTTTCCTGTTTGGCGGCGCTCCAATCGCCACAACTCAAGAGGCTTTAATCTCGTTAGTGGTTTAAACCACGCCCACCACTCCCTCAGCCCCTCCTCTCCCCTCTCTCCCTCTGTGGGTGATAGCAGACGGTTTTAATTGATTTCAAGAGCTTTTTTAAGCATTAATGACGTCATTTCTCGCTTGTTGTAATTTTGTGACGTAGTAGTAACAACTAGCTAAAGTACCCGTGCTTTGCTACGGGAGGGGGCTAATTACACATGTTAGGACTTATATTTTACATAAAATTACACCCCTGTCTTTATGAACAATACCTGTCTGTTTTCTCAATTCCAT
>JAQGAY010000497.1:0-26200 GCA_034698085.1 Polydesmus angustus | reverse complement strand
TCGGAAAAATGACTTTTAATTTAATTTAAACTAACTTCCTTTTCTTGTGAATTTTTAATTTTCTATCAAACTAATGGTTTTTAAATTTTCACTCCCTTATAACTCGAGAACCAGTTATTCGATTTGCATAAAAATTTGTTTTGGAGAAATAAATAAATTTCATAAATTTGTGATAAATTGCCAGGAGAAACTCTCTATTTAAATGATGTAAAAATTGTTTTTATGCATCTCAGACTGAATAAAAATTATTGTACTTGGTAAGCATTCTGTGTCATATTTGGCACGTGCTAATTTTTTGAGTTTTGAAAGTAAAAAAATGTTTTTAAATATTTTTCCAAGGATTTATAGATGAAAAGCAATAACATACCGTATACGATATTAATTTTAAAAAAATCGGTAAACTCATGCAGTAAGGGGTTAAGGTTGAGAGACACAACTGACGGCTAGAGCCTTAGACAGATTTTGTACTGATTTACTACAATTTATTAACGTAAAAAAATGTATTTTAATTTGTATGTAAACTGTTTAATATAATATTACACGTAAAAAATTATTTATAACATAAGAGAAAATAAAAACATTTTACATGCATTTAATTTTATAATTAAAAACAGAAATCGTTAATTACAAAAACATGAAAATATTAAAAACATAAAAAAAAACTCTTTAAATATGCACATATTAGACGCTCTCTCATTTTTCTTTCTTTTTTTTTTTTTTGTTGCTCTAATTCATAAACAGTTTTAATCATTTTTATTTCATTTTTTAAAACTTTAGTTTGAAACTATAAAATACACCGAAACATTAATAAAATTATGAGTAAATTCGGCGCATTTTAAAGTTTCTAAGAAAATTTTTTTTTATAAAAAAAACAAACAAAACAAAATAAAAATATAAACAATTTATAAATTAAAAATGTTTTTAATTAGGGAGGTTAATGACAATATTTCAATAAAATAATAATTATTTCGTATCGAATAAAAATGTTAATTAAAAAACAAATAAACAAACAAGGGCGGAAAATTATCAAACAGGAAGTAAACTGACTAAAAATGGAAGAGAGAGGGAGTTGAAAACGTAAAATTGCATCTGTGAGTAACGCAATTTTAAAAAAAAAATAATAATTACGAAATTAAATAAAAACCTATTTAAAAAATAATAATCTTTGAATTAACATTTTTGTTCTTTTATAATAATAATAATAACGACAATAATTTGATCAATTCTGCATATTAAAAATATAATATAAAGCTATAAATTAAAATTAATGAATAAAAAAAAAAAATTTTACCGTACTTAAAAGAACCTTGTTTATTTTTTTCGATCCGGATCGGATGATTTTTTCGCCTGAGACGCAGTTGTGGACCTCATGAACCCGAAATTCCTTTTTCCTTTATTATTATTATTGCTACTTCCGATGTTGTTACTAGCGTTAATTTTCGAAGCGTTAGTATGGTTAATTCCATTCGAACCCAAGTTAGGTAAAGGAACCGGATCTCTGTTAGCCAGTTTATTCAGCGAGTTGGAATCCCTTCTCGACGGGTTCCGATAACTCCCGGCGCTAACCGGAGCTTTGATTGCAATTTTTGTGGATTGCGGGCAGTGAGGAGCGGTTCCTCCTCGCTTCATCTGATGATCGTCTCTTTGGGAGGAAGACGAAGATGCGGATGAGGAAGAACGGATGAGTGGCGTACGACCGGTACCGCTCCGGAAAGACGAAAGAACGGGCGTAGAGGGTGCCACCGCCATGATCTTACTTTTATTCTTCTCGTTGAAGGACAATCGCCTTGAGATTCCAGGGCCGGTGATGGAGGTCAAGCGGGAAAGCGGAGTGGACTTTCTTTTCGAGCTCGGATCAACCGATCCGTTCACGAGCGGGATCGAACTCGACTGCTTACTCGTATTAATATTATTGATATTATTACTCGTAACGATTTTCGATTTGTTTGAATATGGGCTATTGAGGTTCTTCGGTTGACCGGTAGGAGTGCTGGGGATACCGCTTTTCGAACTTTTTATGACGGATCTGGGCAACGAACTCGTTCTCGCAATGATCGGATCGTTCACCAATCCTTTACTTTTCTCACTGTCGAACAAATCGTTATTATTTTCTTTATTAAATTTATTATTATTGTTGTTGTTGTTATTATTATTATTTTTTAATAGTTTACTGCTGGTGGAACTGGAAATTTCGTGCGATTTTTTACTTCCCATGTTATCATTTTTTGCTTCCGAACTGTAACTGAGTTCCGGAACTTCTTTTTCTCTCGTCGAATGAAGATAACTGCGTCGATTCAGTTCGTTATTTACCTGCTTATTTTCCGAGTTGGAACTCGAGTTATCTGGTAACGCCGATTCCGGTTTGCTAACATGTTCACCGTCGTAGTTACTACTGAACCTCAAACTCGTGGGTCTGGTTCTGAGAGACCTCCGACCGAGCAGAGACTGTTCCGATCCATTTTTCGCCACTCCTCCTTCACCGCCGCTCGCTGGATTTAATAATTCGCCGATGAGATGATGATTGATGGTCGGTGAAGTCATATCGTCCATAAGTTGCTTGCCCGTCTTATTAATATCTCGAACCGCTTCGTCGATGTCGTCGTGAGGACTGGAACTTTTCGGACGAAAACTTCTTCGATTTCGTCGATTGGATGCGAAACGGTCGAACTGTCCATCACCCAAATCCGCGTCGTGTTCGGCCGTTTTCGAACTAACCGGAGCTGCCGAAGGAATGGAAGCAGAATTGGAAGCGTACGGGACAGGTATTTTACTGGCGCTCGGCGTTTTCACTTCAGGTTCGGTCGGGCTTTTCAGTTTTGTGGTCAGAGCCCTTAGATGAGACACGCTTTCGTTGAGTTTGGCGTTATTGTGGATGGAGAAGGGAATGGTAGGCGACTTGTTACCTCGGTTGACTGAAGAAGAATGGTCAGCCGTGGCGGGTGGTCCTTCCTTTTCGTTCTCTAAAATGGGATGAAGGTCAGTATCCTGGTCCCAACTGCTGTTTCGTCGAACCAACAATCGAGATGGACTGGTGATGACCGGGGTCGAATGCTCATCCGTAGATTTTTTGACCAACGGCGAAGTTGCAAGAATCTGTACACTGTTGGGAGTTGGAGATCTAAAATATTTGCAAATTTTAATATCAAATTTTAAACGATAATTCTGTTTCTTAATAATACTTTTAGACTTACTCTTATCACCCGTTAAACACAATTAAACGGTATTAAAAATTATAATTTTTATAACTTACTTGGTAAAATAGAGGCGTAAAGTGTCGCCATCTGCTGAGCCGGTGGGCTGTAAGGATGCCCTCCTTTTATTCCTCACAACATCTTCATCGGAATTCAAGTCCCTCACGTTCAGCTGACTTTTTCTCCACGCGGATTTATCCTTCACTTGAGCATTTTCGATCACGTCCAACGCGTTTTCAATGTGGGAGTTTTTGTTCAACGGACTGTTCCATCGATCGCCGAACACCGGGTTGTATTTCTTCACTTCGGGTTTGTCGTCTGGCGATTTCTCTTGCCCACTCTGCTCCAGCCAATCCTCCACCCTCTGCCGCTGCGTTTTCGTGCTGGATTGGTTCTCCGCTTCGTTGGCATCTCGGTAAGGCGAAGCCGGTCGCTCTCGATCCAGGAACTCCACATTCAACAACTCCGGTCTCTTCTTGCGTTGTCGACGCGTAAGAGACCTGTCTAAGCTGCCGTGACCCTCGAAGCCGCTCCACGACCTCCGTTCCCTCGCCTCACTCTCCATCGCTCCGCTGCGCAGATAGTCGATGAGTCCGTCGTCCGTCTCGTCGGACGTTACTCGGTTCCGGCGACGGCCGCGCATCGTTCCGGTGGGCGTGATATCTGGCGACTCTACTCCGTTGTAAGTTTCGCCGTTGCCCGACATGAAGTTACGGCGTCCCACGCGAGGGGAGCTGGTGATGGACGGTTCGTCTTCCGAAGTGAAACTGCCGTTTAAAGAATCCATGTTGACTTTCTTTCCTTTGTGCATCTTGAAACTTCCGTCTCCCTGACGTCGCATGAAACTGGGAGAGTCGTTGCCTTCGTTCTCGCTCGGAGTAACGCTCAAATTAATATCTCCATCTAAATAAATGATCTCAAAATTAGTGTTTCATTGAATAAAATTAATCAAAAAATTTTAGAGATTAAGTTAAGCTCAATTTAAATACATGTAGATGAAAAAAATTGAAAAAAATGGAAATGAACGCTCTATTTGAATACAGATAAAAATCAATTGCAAGTATTAAACTTAAAAACATAGTCGATAAACTTAAATTAACAATGCTAATGGCAGCAAATACTAATACACAAATGGTAATCACTATAACAACAGAACTCTCTAAACTTAAAAGAAAACTCATTAAACTCCAAAAAAATAACTCATTAAACCCCAAAAAGAACATTTTTGAATACCTTATTTTGAAATGTAGCCTATGCAAAATTTCCACTTAATAAAAAAATGTTTACAAGCAAAACCAGAATAAAACCTTCATATTGATCATAGGTTTTTTTGAAGAACAATGTTAAAATTTTAAATAAAAGTTTTAGTTGTTTTTCTTTACAAATCAAGATTAATAATTTGCATATTTCAGCTTAGCTCTGAACATAATCAGATTTAAAAAAAAAAAAAAAAAAACGAAAAATCTCTCAACATCCTAAAAGCAAATTTAAATAAATGCATGCAAAAAATTAAAATATTTTTTCGTCTTTAAAAAAGGCGTATAAAGTATGCAGACTGAGATTAAAATCAAAACGTCATCTTACAAATATTTTGTCGTTTCCTCACAGCTTCTTCTCTCTGACGACGTCTGATTTCTGCCTTTTCCTCAGCCAATTGTCTCTTAGCGTTTTCCTACATTGAAAAAGCAACAATTATTAAGATCATTTATAAATAAAAATGTAATAATTATTTACTTCGACCGCCAGTTTAATTTTGTGACAGAAGTTATAAAATATTTTATAGCAATCTTCGAGTTTAAAAGTAGCTGCGTCTTCGCAAAAAAATTTGCACAATTCTAAGCGCAAATGTTCCAAGCTTTCCAACCGCAATTGGAGATCCGCACATTCTTCTTGGGCTTCCTAAAAACGAATTAAACGCATTTAAAATAAGAGGAGGGTGATTAATATACAAATACGATCGACAAAGACAAACCTCTAAAAATGCCAGCATTTGCATCCGAATCTCCGGTTCGGCGTTTTCAACCTGTTTGGATAATCGGTTGATCCTCGTATCCATCGCGCACACGATATCCGTTCTTAATTGATCGATAGAAATTCTACAAAAAAATAAATGTTATTTTTGTTCGCACGGTATTTTTTTTTTATAGAAAAAATTACTTTGAAACGTCTTCCAAATACTTTAATTCGTCAACAAATTCGAGTAATTTCTTGTTTTGCTTTTCAACCATCTGCAAATAAAAAATAAAACAAAAATTATTAAATATTAATCTCATTAAATTCCATTTTAATTGCACGTACAAATCACAGCCTACTATAAAAGTAATACTATGGATCGCATTTTTGTGAGCTTTTTGAATCAGTTATTTAAATTAATGACTTTATTTACAAAATTGTTTAATTTAAAATAGTGGGTTTTTAAATGCTTTTTATCGCAATTATTATTTTACGAGGCAGTTTATATTTTTTCTATGCTGTATTATATTTTTAGTGCTGTGCTTTTATGTTGGTTTTTTCAGCTTTTTAATTTTATTTTGTGTTTTAGTATTTGTTTTATCTTATTAAGTGCATTTGGGTTATGTGATGTTACATCAACAAATCTAAAACTACATAAAAATAAAGTAAAACCCCGACTACAATCATGTCTACATTTCGTCAAGGCCTAATCTCACTACATGTATTTCAGTTTTTAATCACATGTTGTATCATTTTTATTGTTTAAGCTCTTTATCAAAATGTTGTTGACGTTTGCGCTGTCTCGTTTATGAATTTTCAGAAACTTTTACAACTAAATGAGTGAACGTATTTCGGTTACGGTATTAAAAGTTAGTTTTGATTTTTTCAGGAATAAACTAGACAAATATTCTGATTTATTTGTGCAATATATTAATGTTATTAGCAGTTTTTTGTGTGATGGTGTTACATAATTATTATTAAACAGTAATGCAAGCTTTCAATGGAAAACATCTGAAACATAAAAACATTCAAACTTAAATAAATAAACAAGCATAAAATGCTCACATCGCGTTCATAAAATTCGCGCAAACGGAAAGTTGAGAGAAAAATATTACGTTTTATAATAATAATTGGTACCGGTATTTGATTTACAAAATGATAAACGTTACCTGCACCACGTAGTGAATGAGATTCATTCCCGGTTTATTTGCTCGAATGTCGGTCAATTTCTGCAGTGACGTCATGCGAAAGCCAGCGGCGTCCCCAGCATAACCACCCTTGAAATTTCAAAAAAAAAATAATTTATTTCTCTTTATAAGAATAATAAGAAAATTTGCATAGTCATAAATAAAAGTGAAAGTACCGCGTTGATAAAGTTGCCAGTAACCAGCACCAAAAATAGAACTTCCTGTAGCGCTTTATTGGTCTTCAGATCTGATAACAGAAAAATAGAGAAAAAAAAAAACCAATTAAAACAAACTTGACCTTTCTCGAGTTTTCTATTATTATTTTTTTTTCTTGCTTTGGCGTATTGTGTGTAGGACGTAACGTGACGTAAGGGAGAACACGTTTTCGCGTAAGACGGTCAAGTCAAAGCAACAAAAAGAAAAATCAACACGAGAGTAATAATAATAAGACAAGAAGAAAAAAAAATTGGGTTGAACCATCCGTTCATGACCAAAAATGGTTAAGTGTACATGTCGATGTACCGGGCTACTTAATATTACGTGGTCGACACTCAAACAAAACTTTTTTTTTTTTTTTTTTCGGTTAATGACACACATGATTATCAATCGTAAAGTGCGGATAACGCAACGCGTCATTTCAAAATTGGATAAATCAAAATTTCTTATTTTTTTTTTTTTTTGTCTTAAAAAAACTGGCACCAATAATTATTATGTTTTTAAAATAAATAAGATAAATTCAAATTTCGTTTTTTGGTTTTCATTAGAGCTAAACTATGCTGTGAAAATAATGACTGGAAATATGATGAATATTGTAGTTAATTTTCGAAATAACATAAGTTTTGTTGTACAGTGAATTACATTATATCGATTTTATTCTATCAATAATTTTCTGCTAAATAAATTTGACAGATAAATTCGCTGTACAGTGAATTTCGTTCTATCAATGATTTATAGTACAAGTACGACAGTACAGTAGTTTTAAAAGTTTCGTTGCATAAAAAATTATGCTGTGCAGAGAAATTGGTTAAACAGTGAGTTTCGTTGTACGGTGACAAATTTGATGTATTGGGATTTTCGGTGTACCGATAAATTTAAAATGCAAAAATGCATGTTGGTAAAAAAATATTATCGATATAACATAAAGTTTTAAACTTATTTTTAAAATTTCCAAAGAAATGAAAAAAAAGCACTACTCATCACGAATTTATTTATTTTTTTTAATGACGTTTGATTTATCCAGTTTTGAAACTAAAGACGCGATCAGTGTTGTGTTTTGCATATTTCGCCAGCCTATTTTTTTTTTAACCGATATAATTCTTCTCCGGTTGCAATGCCGTGTGTCACTCGCTTCGAACTAGGTCAAGATTAGGTCATCGAAAACCTTCCAAATTTAGTGAAATTTTGGTAGGTAGGTGGGTGAGTGGGTGGACCGAAAGAGAGAGAGAGAGACTCTTTCACTCTCACTCTCTTTTCTTCTACGCAAAAAAGGAAATTGACCCAAATCTCGTTTCTCAACGCATAAATCTAATCGTTAATTAAGTGGCAAATTATTATGAGCGAGCTATTTAATCCTTCGAAGAAATAAGGTGTGACCAACTTTACCTAACTCAAACCACAAACGAAAATTTTTAAAAAAAAAAAAATAGGAAAACTCGATTTTACGTTTGGGCGCATCAAATAAAGAAATGTTTTTGTTTTAAAAGTGCTAAAACCTCGATTTATCGCGCGGAAATTTATACAATGTACGTACTGAATAAAATCTGTTGCTATAACAATTTTTGAAATACAGAATTTGATTCTCTGTATTGATAATTTTGTTAAGTTTGGTTAATTTTGTTGTACTGATAAATTCGTTGTATAAAAATTTCCTAATATTATTAATTTAAAAATTCGCCATCGAGTGGATTTCGTTTTACTGAGAATATCGTTGTATTGATAATTTTGTCATCACCAAATAGAAGTTAATCAAGAAACAACTTTTACACGTCGAATTAACAAATACTGTTATTTAATTAAGAAAAACGAATAATTAAATGGAATGTTGTTTAATTACCCTTAGCCGCCTGCATTAATGAAGTGATGGCAGGGTCCAAGTAGCTCACATTGGCCACGTATTCCTCCTTGAGTAACATGCCTTCGATTCGAAGTCGATAACTACATCAATTAAATCCGACAATTAAAACAACGCAAATTATGCATTGATTATAATTATTATTATTTACCTAGAAACATCCATCAGCTGGAGGAGAAACGTTTCAGCGTTTCCCAATCGAGATTTCGCTCCGTTGAAAGATTTCAACATCTCCACCTTGAAAAAGCCCAGAATAATTTATTGATTAAGTCTTGAGGAGAAAAAGTAAATCACTTAATTACTTCATCCTGTTCAGGTAAGATTTTCAAAAGTCCTCTCAATTTTTCAGCCCCAATTGCGTCGTGATTGCCTTCTTTAATTAGCGCGATTATATTTTCGTTGGAACTAAACGAGCCAAAAATAAGATTGCAAAATTAACCACTTCCGGCGAATTAAAAAAAAAAAAAGAAACTGATTAAAATAAAAACCTCATTAAGTCAACTAATAAATCAAATTGTTATTTTCTTTTAACGTTACTTGCTTGTTTTTTTTTTTTTTTTTTGGTTGTTATATACCAGTATAATTTATAAATAAAAAAACGTTATAAAAAATTGCAGATGTTGCACTATATTATTATGTTGCCCCATCAAAGTAAGCTCAAACATAAAAAATATTTATCATAGAATTCCATGTAAATATGCATGTAGATTAAACCCCGAAAGGATTTTAACCAAGATCTGAATGCATATTAAAAACAACACATATTAAAATTTTCTTCAAAAAAACCCACTGGCTTATTGATAAAATTTTAATTAACGGTAAATATGACTTAATGAGTTTTTTCTTTTCTCGATAATCCTTAAAAAAATATAAAATAATCCGGCACTCACGTTCGAAATTGTTTTAGGAAGATGTTGATGTTGAGACTTCTCTTTCCGTCCAATAATGTAACCTAATTAAAAAACCGAACCCCAAAGTTTAAATAAAGCGGAAATTAAAAAAAAAAAATTAATGGGGCTTGGAAATAAGCAAATAAATCCTTTTCTTTTAATTTTGTGAGTTAAAGAGTGTACACTTTAATAAATAGAAAAATTCTATTTCTAAACGTAAGAAACTAAGTTTCTATGTTATTCAAAAAAATTGTGTTCTTAAAATTTGAAATGCATAACGCAATTTAATTCTGTTTTTATATTGGTAAACCGTAAACTATCTATGTTGCACTCATTAGCTTCTTAAAAGAGCATTTTCAACTCCATTTGCAGCAAAAATAATGCAGCTTCAATTTAAACGTTTTCCCAGTTTGATGAAAACTACATTAATTTCTTAGGAACGAGTATGAATTTCATTCATTCACATCTTAAACAAAATTTGTTTTTTACACTTATTTTTCATGTATTAAGTTGAAAAATTATCATATAAAGTATCGTACATTCTTTAACTCAAAAAATTTGGTGAATATGGACGTAGACTAATACTATCAGGACTATGCGCTCCAATTATTATTATTCATGTTTTTAACGAGTCACAAACCTCATTGGTTTCTTTTCTCCTCCGCTCAGTATCAAAACTGGACATCGGCGAATCCTGCGACCTATTTCCTTCGCCCACCTTCCTCCCCAACTTCGGCGATCCCTGGATTTGCGTCGGCTGACAAAATAGTCCCTCCATCTCCGCGAAATTAAAATAACTCCCGTTCGCCTGTCCGTCGTGCTGCTGCGCGATAGCCGACCAAATATTGCTCCCGTCCTCCAAAATCTTCTGCACTGGAATTTTATTCCAGTTCAAAGTTCTCATCTTCGACTTGGGTTTCGGCGTTTCCTGTTGAGGCAATCGCACGGACACTTCCTGGGGAAAGAAAGCGGGGGAAGGGGCTCGAGGCGGTCCCGGAGGGGCTTCTAAGTTGGAAGGAAACAGTGGCGGGGGCGGCGGAGGTGGTGGAGGACCATTCGTCATAGACGGAGGCGGAGGAGGGGGCGGCGGCGGTGGGGCCCCGGGCATAGGCGGAGGGGGCGGTGGCAGAACGTGATTCAACGGATGAGGGAGTGGTGAAAGGAGTGTGGGCGAGGTAATGGTACAAGTGGGAGAGAGAATGTTGTGACCTTTCGAACCTTGACCCACGCTGCACAAACTGTTAAGACTGCCCGGGTCTCCGCTGCCGCTGTAGATGGAGCGTTTGCGGCAGGTGACGCTGCCGTCCGTCTCGTCGTTTTTGTGGCACGAACACAAACACCGCCCGCTTACCCCCACACCGCCTTCCACTTGCTTCTTTAGTTTATTCAAGTTTCGTTGATGACTGGGAGTGCGGAAGAGACGCTCGGATTCTTCTCTCGACTCCACGAGGGTCGCACGATGGACCAACTTGTCCACCGTGTCCCACATAATGTCACTGATGGGCTCTTTCGGGTCGATACGAAGCAAATGTTGGAGAATGTTGAGAAAGGGAATTTCTTGAGGAGTCCCGATTACCTATGTAGAAGGCAAACACATTGAAGCATGTTAAAAAGAGTGATAATGAAAGATTTTATAGCGTGATATTAGAGAGTTATCTGCGTGAAATTTGACGTTTATCCGCAAATTGGTAGTGAATGGGCGCTCAATTAATCGCTGTAGTACTGGGTGTTCGAAAAGTAAGGTACCAACTTCCAACCGCTTTAAAAAAAACTAGCAAAGATAAAAAATTAAAAATGGTGCCATTTTACAGAGAAACTCAGAAAGTTTTTTGTGTAAACAAAAAATTTCTTTGTTACTTTAGTAAATATTAAAAAAAAAACATAACAATTCAAAAAGTTAATTTCTCATTCATTTGCTCGCACGCTCATGATAACAATGAAATAAAAATGTAACAATAATTATTTTAATAACGATGAAACTAGTAAATCATTTTTTCAATTTCAATATGGGCACCATTTGTGTTAAAAAAAATTTTTAATGTTAAAAAAAAAAAAATTTAATGTTTTATAAATTTTAATCAAAAGAAGGTGCTGCTAGAAAGTAACTTTTTGAATTTTTATTTTTTTTTTTTTTCTTATATTTACTGAAGTAACAAAGAAATTATTTTTTTACACAAAAAACTTTCTGAGTTTCTCTGTAAAATGGCACCAATTTTAATTTTTTTAGTTTTGCTAGTTTTTTTTTAAAGCAGTTGGAAGTTGGTACCTTACTTTTCGAACACCCGGTATATCTTTTAAGATTTGCATTCGCAACGATTGTTTAACGTAATTTGTAAATGATTTAAAAATATCAATTTAAAAAAATGTTTTAAACTACCGGTAATAATGATTATAGAGTGATTCATTAAGATTGCAAAATGAATTAAGTAAACATTAAATCTCAAATATCGTACTCTGATTTACGTAAATAATAAAAGTTACGTAAACATTAACCTGCCTCAAATTGCATCAAAATAACATAAAAACGGTAATCTACTTCCGATTTTAAAAACAACGTAATCGAAAAGTTTTGTAATTTGCGTGCAAACATTTTTAAAGCAGCGATTTTTCCTAAAATTTTGGTCATAAAATGATGAAAGACTATAAACTTTATTAAATGTACTTTCGCTGATAAATTTTTTTGATTTCATTTTCATAGTCATTTTTAAAAAAAAAAAAAAAAAAAAAAATATTGACTTTTTTCTTTTTAAGTTTTTATCAAGCGTTTTATTTCTATCGCATACATCGTGAATATAAAAACTCGCTGAACTCGCTTCGATATTCCGCACCTGACAACCTTATCTTAGTTAACCGAATTTTATTTTCCACACCCTGATTAGAAAAAAAAAATAATAAAAAAAAAGTAATCGAAAACGTTTATCGATTGTTATCGCGAATGCCACTTCAAAAAAAGCGTCATTTTCTTTCTTTCTTGTGTTCACAGCCAACGAATAACTTTTACTCCCCCGCGGCCATTTCAAATTGGAAAAAAAATATCAAGTTAAATAATATAGTAATATTTTTTACCTGTCTTAGAACGGCATAAAATATATCCATGTGCGATCCCAAGTCCACTTTGTCAGGAATCGAAAGCTCTTCTTCATCGTGGAATTTCTTGTGCTCGAAACTTGTAATGTGCATTAAGATTTCTTCGCAGTTCTCGTCAGATTTTCTGCAATTTAAAACCACAAAATTAATTGATCGATTTATTTCATAAAAAAAAAAATTAAAAATATTTCACTCACTTGCAGTTTTTCAGTTGTTCCATATAGCGCAATCCTAAAAAAAATAAATAAAAGAATAAAATTAATAATAATCCATTAAAAAAATCGATTTCCAGTTTCCCATACAGTTTATTAACAAAGTTATTTAAATGTTAAAGTTATTTATTAATAAAACATGCGTTTTTTTTAAAATTCTAAATAACCAGAGATGATTAAATAACTTTAAATTTAAGAGGAAAAAAGTTTTACACGCTCTTCTAAATTTAGGTTAATAATTGAATGTTTATCATTCGATTAATCTCATATTTCAAAGATTAAAAATGATAAAAAAACACGAATTAAATACTATTATTATTCAATCTTAAAAAATGTTTCGACTACCGAAATCAAATTTCTTAGTGATAAGAAAAGTTTACCACCTGTTTTCTTAAATTTGACAGAGACTAATCAAATTTTCAGCATGCGTAGACTCGCGTCAACAACTTTTTTTGCGCCTTTAAAAAGTGCCATTTGTATGTAAAATAAATCGAATAAAATATAATAATAATTATTGGTAAAACTATCCTCTTGAGCGCAAGCACTAAATCAAACATGGAGTCAAGGTTCCTCTGACCCTGGAATCCGAAACTAACACTGACCAAAACCTATAATTAAGATTTAGTAGAAATCGTATTTTATTTGTTTAATTTGCATATTTCCTCAATCTAATAATAAATCAAAAAGTAAATAAAACTTTTTTTTCCGCCAAAAAAAAAACAAACAAAATAAACCCCATGTATACTCGTATTCTGTATTTGAATAAAATGTCAAGTGCAAATATGATAAACGCAATAAAATATGTATTACAAATGTCATTTAAAGTAAATAAAAACAATTGTAAATACCTAGTGCAGTTGAGAAATATTAATTAAAAAATAGCCTTGTAAAATATTTAATTAGAAAATCATAATGGGTTTATTGAAATAAATTGTAATTCGATTTGTTTTGATTACCTAAGCTAAGATACTACTGTACATTTCTTATTATACATTTTGCGCGAGTGGAATCTCAATATTTCTGACCAATATTTTTTATTCACAATAACAGTTATAGCTCTATAGACCATCAAAATTTATTGCTGCCTTCATTAGTTGCTATTCATTCTAAAGATTATAACGATTTTTTTGAAGCATTTAAACCCTTATTTTATGAATGCATAAAGATTTAGATAAATTGATCGCTTTGAATTTTGACATTTTGTATCCGTAGAAGACAATAATTGTTTTTCATTGGAAAAAACCGCGTATCAATGTTTTTAGTTACGCATACTTAACCCAATTCTGTACTATATTCAATTTCTGTAGCTTAATAAATGACTGTTTTTAAGTTTTGAAAGTGTTTGCAAGTATTTATTCAGCGTTTGGAAGAGTTATGCGAATCAATATCGAATAACTTTTTGTGGCTTAATAACTGTCTTTTGGATCCATCAAAAATAGCTAATACCAGCAAATATATTTTTTAAAAATTTAACAAAAGTTTTTTGAGAGCTTGTTAAAGTTTAAGAAATATTTGTAAGAATTGTGTGCGTGTTTGCAAACATCTAATGAGTGTTTTTAAGGGTTTATTGAGCATTTGTAAGAATTTAGTAAGCGTTTGTATAAATTTAGTGAGTGTTAGAGTAAGAATTTAGTAAGTGTTTGTATAAATTTAGTGAGTGTTAGAGTAAGAATTTAGTAAGTGTTTGTATAAATTTAGTGAGTGTTAGAGAAAGAATTTAATAAGTGTTTGTATAAATTTAGTGAGTGTTAGAGTTTAATTACTATTTATAAGAGTTCAATAAATGTTTGTTAGATACTAGGAAATGCCCGCAAACACCGGATGAGTACTTGCAAGTGTTCATGTAAGTATTTGTAAGGGTTTAATAAGTGTTTGTAAAACTTTAGTGAGTATTTATAAAGGTTTAGCAAGTTGAATAAATTTAGTGAATGCTTAAGAATATTTAATCGTGTAATAGAAAGAGTTTACAGAGTGCTTGAAAGAATTTAGTAAATGTTCATACCACTTTAGTTAGTGTTAGTAGGGGTTTAGAGGGTTTTTGTAAAAGTTTAGTGAGTATTAATGCTTTCATAAGTTATCAAAAGTATGCGTTTGAAAATGTGTGGGTAATTTTTGAGGGCACTTCGAAAACCCTAACTGCTATAAATTTAATAATTATTTATGAAAAATAATCAAATGACTTACCGATGAGTTCGTTTCGCATGCGAAGTCGTTCCTTCAGATCGAATCGTTTGAGTACGTCATTTACGAAGGCGATGAGGACTTTCTTATAATCGCTGCTCTCACCATTTGACAACTCTTCCACCACAAACTTGAACTTGTAACGCTCGTTCTTCAATTCCTAAACGCACACACGTAACGCTGACTTTAGAAAGAGTAAAAATGAACACATTTTAAGACTAGACTCACTCGGTACTTGTCAAGGGCTTGCAACGCTCGGCTGTGGCCAGCATCGCTGTGATGACACAACGCGGATAAAATCTCAAACACTTGCTTTTTTACCGATAAATTATTCGTGTCTAAGGCTATAAAAAAAAAAAAAAAACATAAATTATTTCAATGAATTGCAATTTCCGTATTTACAAATATTTCAGAGTTAAAAGCATGAGCAGTTTCAGTTTGGATTGAGAAAGCATTGTATACAGTTGCTTATCGCACATGGCGATGTCGTACTATTGAACCTGTTACGACATTCTAAAAAACACTCAAAATAAAATTTTTAAGTTTCCTTTAATTGAATTGCTTATTTCGGACACGACACATAGCCCATTTGAATAACATGCATTTCTGCATTACAGTACGCACATTAATAATTACCAATTTCATTAAAATAATGTACGTTAAGTCTTTTAATAAATTATTCTTCATTTACTTTCAATAGTTCTACATTTACTTTAAATAGGCCTAAATTTATGTTTAATATTTTTTTAATTTCTTTTAATTAGCTCCAATTTTTATTACCGTAAATACTTCCGAGTTTCTTTTAAGTAATTCTGAATACGATTTAAATAGTTCCAAATTAGCGTTCGCTTATACTTAACTTCACTTCTTATGACGCAAGCATTTGAATTAATGTACATGTAATGTATTGAGTTTATAATGACCGTCAATAATGAAAGTAAATTATTCCTAAAGCTGTAACGACGTCATAAGAAAGAATTTTTATTAAAAAATGCAAACACCGCAAACACAATAATATTGTTTTCATAAATTTCTTGTCTAATTACATAACCTCAATGACGTCATAAGCATAAACAAAAAAAGTTTAATTTTTTAATAATTATTCATAATTTTAATCAAACAATATTGTGCAACAGCAAATTTGATTTCTTTAAACGAATTTTTTGTTTTCTGAAGCTGATTTGCAACAAGAATTTAGAATTTCTTACATTAAAAATTATTGAGCTTACGTAAAATAACTTAAAATTATTTTCAATGCTAAATTACGTAAACGAAAACAAAAATCGTAAAAATCTCCGCAGGATTTTCAACACCTTATTTATATTAGTAATTTAAACGCTAAGTAACAACTTATACTTCGGGACGTAATTTATCAAAGAAAAAAATAAACCCTTATTTACATGCAAATTGGTATCTTAATACAATGACATCTGTTTTTAATAGCTTTTTATAAAAAAAAAATAATTAAACGTTATTTACCTTTTTTTAAAAAACGCAGCTTGATGGAAGTTATTAAAGAATATTTCACTCGCAATAATAAACAATATAAATAAACGTAATTATCGAAATTGAAAAATAATGCTGAGAAGAACAATATCCAAATGACTAGTGTATTAGTAGCACAATAACAATGTTCGATCAAACAAAAAAATAATAATAATCTTCGTTAATAGAGAGTTCGATCGTAAATCAATAGAGAAAAAAAGCAATGTCGTTTTTCATATCATCTTATCAGCGGGGTTGATTGCGATAAAAACCCAATACATGTAGTTGAAATGGGAAAAAGAAAAATCAAACCTATACAAGATTACTGTATTGGAAAAACGAGTCCCGCGCACGTATCACAAGCTTAAAATTTAATGTCGTTACAACGAATTTTTGATAGAACCAAAGCATCGTTAACTTACGACAAACATTTGTCAACAACTAAACCAAAACATTGGCAAATTTTGGGCCCCGTCTTTATAAAAATTAATAATTTTTTTTGAGAATATAAAACTTTTTTTTGTAAGAAAATTAACAAATTTTTATTAAAATTGGAATTTCATTAGAAAATTTACAACTATTTTAGAAAAAATATGTAATTTTTAAAGCAAATAAACAAATGTTTTACAAAACTGCTCCCATTTTTCATTAACAATGCCTCACCCGGTCGTATTAAATTTTACAGTATATTTCGTTATAACGAATTTTTATTTTAAAAAATCAAATTTTTAATACAACGAACTTTACAATCTCTTAAAATTTTGTTATATCGACGTTTCGCCGCACGTATTTCTTTTACGATAAAATTTCATTTTATGCTATTTTTTCAAAATTTTCCAAACTAAATCCAATTCAAGATATATACTGATTTTGGAGAGAAAAAAAAAATGCTAATTAGCGCAATTAGAATATTGGTGTCAAGTGGGGCTTCCTGAATTAAAAGTGCTTAGCAGAATTTCGATTTGATTTCTTAGAAAAACATTTGCATGCCGAGATAAAAACAATCAATTAAATTCTTCTTTTTTTTTGATGTCGCTAATCAATGACCTTGAAGAAGGTGAAAACTTTTTTATTTTGATTAATAACAAAATAAAACTACTACGTCAAACAATCAACTGTCAGTGCAAAATAGATTTACAGTAGATACATATGCAGTACTGTAATTGATTTGAAAATTTCGTTGAAATGAAACAAACTTATAAAAACTAATTTTGCAATCTCCTACAAAACTTTTTCCGCTTTTGGTTTTTATATCATAAAATGTAGGCCTATATTGCTCGGATGTACACTGTAATTTAAAGGGAGTGCATTATTGAAAAAAAAAGTGGAAAAATTTCAGAGAAACAGTAATCATCTTCGGAAAATTAGCTTTAAATTTCCGTAGAATCGAGTGAAATCTTAGCCATAAATTGTCAACATTTTCGTTAATTTGGTCCTATTTTTTCCCCGAACATCTAAATATGTCTCAGGGCAAAAAATGTCTAAATCCGCTCCTGATAAATAGCGCATACTGTACATTATGTAAAATGAAAAAAAAATTCCGCGTATTCGTTCTACATAATATTTGCATGCAAAATAAATTAGTATAAATCAATTCGTGCAAATTAAAAAAAAACACACACATAAGAAATTTTAAAAGCCTTCGCGTAAACGGAATGCTGAATCGCGCCAATATTAAAATAGATTTAACTTTGATTTTTAAAAATAAAATTTGAAATTGTGTCCTATTAATGTTTTCAATAATTAAAATGTTTGTAAAATTATTATTAACGTTAAACCAGAAATTTGGTTACTTCGCAGTTCGCGATTTTTATTTGGTTTTGGAGAGTGTTTGTTGTGGTTGGCGGGCGTGTCGGACCTGTACTTTGATATTATACATTAAAAATTATGCAAAACGGAAGTGAATAGATTATAGGTAAGGTTGAGGACGTTTATTTCGATAAGCAACGGCCTTGGTTTCCCTTGCGTAACGCGTGCCGTGCGTTTGATTCACTTTGATTGTGATGACTACGTGATCTGAACGCGCAGGCCTAACCTAACTACACCTAACCTATTGGACTGTTACTCACGGGCGAAAATTTAATAAATAAAGGTGATTCAAGTCCATGGCATTGCACAGTAGGTGGATCCCTCCCTTCTCAATTTATCGGCTAAATTAAACCAAATTCAAATAAAAAAATTTCAAATATTTTTATGAGATAAAATCTGCAAAACATGTCAAATAATTTTATGGCTTTCATAAATTAGTTTGTTAAAAAAAATTGATGACTCAATAAAGGTCGTTCAGTACATTAAAAAAATTGATTTAACATTATAATAATGTATAGTGTATATTTTCGGTTTTATCCAAAAGTTTGAAAGTACAAGATGTTTGGGTAAAGCTCGAAGTGTGTCCAGCACACTGCCGAATAAAGTATTTTTTTGGGTCCTAGACTAAAACATTTTTTAGGCTATTTGTAATAAAAATCATGCTCATAAAACATGACGCCCGGAAATCCAAACCAATTTTAGCGATCACTCCTCCCCGAATAACAACAAAATGTTTGGAAAATAAAATAATGCTGACTAATTTTTGGCTTGAACTTCAGTAAACAAACTAATTCCTATAGGAAACTTGAGAAACGTTTTAAGAAAATTGATGAATTTTTTTAATGACAATTAACAACTTTTAATAAAAATCAACCATTTTTAAAAAAAATTAACAACTTTTTTTTTAAGGAAAACTAAGAAATTTTTCAGAAAATTAAAAAAAAAATTATTTTTAGAAAATGAACAGAATTTTTAGGGAAATTTACAAATTGTATTATTTTTTTAGTGAGCAAAGTCGGGTTTTTCGAAAAACCTTCCCTGGACATTTAAGGTGTTTTATTTGCCTAAACCAAATTCCGTTCACACCATGTCACACTGAAGACGTACATGTTTTATGCGAAGTAATGTATTTGCAATCAAGTGTCTATATCTTACATTGGTAAAGCGTGTAGAACCTCATCAATTTTGTTCAAAAAATTCCCGATTTTCTTCTATATTTTTACATAAAATTGGAGTAATAAAAGTGTACAATTCCTACATATCTCTTTCCCAATGTAAGATATTCAGTTGAAAAAAGTGGATCTTTATGCACTCCGCGTGACTTACTTTGCACAAATTAAACGTTAATGAGATGCTGCACTAAATTTCAAAAGACATATTCTACGAAATTTTCCTTTAACGCTTTATTAAAAATTCTGAACAAGTTTATTTGAAAAAAATAAATTAATTTGAAAAAAACCAAGACTACGCTATTCAAAACATCGTTATTTTTTAAAAAAAACAATGTTTTTATTTGTATTTATTAGATTGTGTTGGTTGATATCCGGTCGGCGGCGCGTTGGCCTGACCTTAACACTACTTCTCATGAAACAGATTGAAATGGAATAAAAACAGCAAACATTTTTAAAGCCATTTATGGAATTAGTAAAATTGGTGATTATTTCGAGTGTGTCGTAAGTGCAACTCGGACTTTTAATTGAGTTTCGTAAAGAAGCCGGTTTTAATTCGGATAAGCCGAAGACAGAAGAAAGAAAAAAAAAAAAAGAAAAAAAACCACTCACGGGCGACGCAATTGATATTCAAGAAGCGATCGACAACTCAATATCGTTTGAACGTGATAGCTCGTGCTTTTAGCCGCTATCGCACATTTTAGTAAAAATTAGGGACCTTAAAAGGTGACGACGCTAGTTGTTAATTTTAACTCAAAGTAAAAGAAAAAAAAATGTCGTTTAAAACATTTTATTTTGCTTTTCAATTAATTTAAGAGATAGCTTTAAAACATTTTTACAGAATCTTTTCTAGTTTTAACAATAATAATTGTTACATTTTCATGTACACTTGTACAGCAATATTTTATTCACGATAACTTATTAAATCCTTTTAATACTCTAAATATTTCAATGACACATAAAAACACTTCACTTTAATACTGTAACTATTTAACGTTTAATTATTCTATTCTGTGTTTTAATAGCCTCCTTCGACCTCAACACACGCAGCAACGCAAGCATTATAGGCCTACCATGCACTCACTATGTTACATTGCATCGATTCCAACTTAATCGAATTCATCTCATGCCTGAATCATACTTTGGCGCCCTTCTTTAAGTTCCCAGAATTAAATTAGGTAAGCCACAAATTATGAGGTGGATGAAAAAAAGGTATACCTAATAATACCTAACCTAATAATGTACTCCATATAACAAAACATGAAAGTATAACATATACAGTATACGGTATATTATTGAAGAACTTGCCGCAAAACGCAGACAACTTCATCTTTTACATGTTTTCGGTTAAAAAATGTAATTTATAAATAAAAAAAAGTCCTCTATCGACTTTAAATTTTATTTTACTCAAAATTTATGAAACTGTAAATTTTAGTGTTTTATGTTATTCAACAAATAGGGTCGCATTTTTAGTAAGTTGAATTATGATAGAAATTTTTTTTTTAAATTTTTTTCTGCAGTTATGTAAGGTTGTCTAATAGGATTATTAATAGAGTTATTAGTTCAGTAAAGTTATTAATAGAATTATTATTTAATCAAAATTAATGGCTCATTTACGCCGAATTAATTAAAAACAAACAGCACATACTCAATTATTGAGTGATTTCAGTCAATCAAGTTCATTATTAATAATTTATTAGTCCTACTGTACATTAAACAAACATTACGCGAATATTAATTACGAGTAGTTAAAGCCGGTTAGTTATTTCTACACAAATGAAATACAGTTAGGCCTAATAGTTAAACTTTAAAAATAAAACGACGAGTTTATAGTAAATAATATTTTGAACCCGGTTTCAAAAAAACCCAGTACATGTTTATTCAGTAATTAAGTAGGCGAGGCGTAAAAAATTCCGAAATTTGTAAAAGAATTTAGTGAAATAAGTGTTAAAAATTTAATTAATCGAGCTAATAAAACAGGCAATAAATTAATATTTTCAACTAGCCGCGCACTTAAAGTCGTTTAATAGTAATTATTTTATTATTATTTGATTTTAATGTTTGATAGCTCAACTAATAATAATAAAAAAATTGAGTGACCACCTTAATTAGCGTCGCGTTTGGTGTGAAAAGTCGTCGTGTTGTTCGCGCCTAATCCCGATTCAAGGTTTTCAGGAATTTGGCGCTTGTCACCCTAAATTATTACGTGCCCGCCATTTCACGTCAATAACCCTGTCAATTAGCCCCGCCCTTCTCTCAATTTTCATCGGAATTCTTATAAAAACAGATTAAATTAGCTTAACGCTTAAGTGATCCAGTCTTGAAATCGATAAACGCGCTTTTTCAAAGAAAATCTTTTAAGTCGAAATGTAAAGAAAGAAAAGTGTCAAACAATTTTGCACCATCAAAGTCACTAAACAAATGAACTAAAAGCTTAATCATCAATTAATAAAATTCTTAAACACACATAAAAAAAACAAGACAAAAACACTTCCTAACTCATTACTATGCGGGTCAGTTATTAATCAAGGACGTTTGACCTTTAGATGGTGATAAAAATGATTCACTATATCAACTCTTGCCAGCTGATTTTTGGTCTTCTTAGCTCTGCTTAAGCCAAATTTTAAACCTTTAGGTTAATTTTTTTAAATAAATTTTTAAAGTGCAAAAAAAATTAAAATTAAAAATCTACTTCTTCTCCTCCCCCACAATGTACTGGTCACACTTAGGTAAGCAACCCAAAAAAAAAAAAAAAAGATTCATGAATGGAAATCTAATTTTTACGAACCGGATTAAATATCTACTGTAAACGAGTTTTACACTCCAATGTGCGCGCATGCACAGGCTCACAAAATCGCCTGTTATTTTTTTGTTTAAATAGGCATAATTTTATAAATTTGGTCGCACCTTATACGGAGTGGCCCACTGCCGCATCATGACAACTAACGCAAAGCCCACCTTTCTGAAGAACTCGGTTTTGCCAATAATTTTTCTAAAACACTTTTGAATTGCTTCAATTTGCGAGTTTTTTTTAAACACTTAATTTTTCTTTAAAAATTTTATTTCAAAAAAAAAAAATGTTCTTGGTTTTCCTAAAACATAATATTACCTTAATTTTTCCAAAACAAATTGTTACTTTAATTTTTTCTATAGCATAATGTTACCTTAGTTTTTCTAAAACATAATGTCACCTTAAGTTTTCCAAAAGATAATGTTGCCTTAATTTTTCTAAAAATATTTGTTAATTTTCTTTAAAATTTTTTTGACTTTTCTAAAAAAAATTAATATTTTACAGGATGCAAGCCAAAAAATTAAGTAAAATTATTCACTTTTGTGAACGCATTTTGCGTTATGCGATGGAAGGACCAGCACATGCAGACTTGATTTTTGATAGTCTGAGGCCCAAAAATTATTTATACTTAATCTGGCACTGATGCCTCCATTAACGTATTTCAAGAATGCTATATTTTCTTAAAGACGCCCGCCCTGTATTTACGAATAACATTCTGAGCTCAAAATTTTTAATAAAACTAGATCTGTTGGCAACGAAATAATAACCTTGATAATAATTGATGTACAGCACTGTTATTTATGCTAAGAAAAAAAAAACAATTTATTCAGCGAATGTAGAAATCTGCAAAATTGTCAAATGATACGAGTATATTAAGTCGCGGTTGAAATCCCCTCATCCACCCACTCTCCGTGACATCGTTTAAATAATGTTAGGCATAGACCTAGTCGGAATCTAACCTAATATTCCATTTGAGTAGCGTAATGCGAACGCTCAGAGTGAAAGTGTAGTAAAGCGAGTGAGTAAGCCAGTAGGTCACGTGCCAATCCACTCTTCACGTGATGATGATTGCCTCATCCGCCTTAACCATTGTTCATCCGGAATAAAAAAAAATAAAAAAAAACCTCTCTCGTTTAATATGCACGATTTAATGAAATGCACAAAAATCTAGATTGCGATTTCCGCTCATTTTCATCTCATTAAGGAAGATGAGAAACAAGAAGGCCGTTTAAAAAATGTAAATAAGTGCGAAGGGAAAAAAAATTAAAATTACAGTACACTACGTTATATCGATTTTTTTTTTTCTCTAATATGGAAATAATGCTATGAAGGTTGTTTTTGTACAGGAAAAAAAAATTATATAAGGTTAGAGAAAACACTTATTAAACTTCAATTTTAAAAGTAGCTTAATACAACCGATTATTTTCAATGTATTAACGGAGAATGAGTGAAACTGGCGTGTAAAAATGTCGTCTATTCAAAACTGAGTAAACATTAGAAATTTAGGGTTTTTAAAAAATGCTCTTTTAAGGCGCTATTAAATTGCGCAAATACGAAATTATTGTGCAGATGGTTTACACGCGCATGACTCAAAATAAGACTGCAAATCCAATTGATTTCCCAAAGCTCAAATTGTTTTCTCAAATTTTAAGAATCGTAGTTGAATCGGAGTACAGTATTATTATTGCACCGCGGACACTTGCTGTTCTCGATTTTGATTAATTTCGCTGCTTCTGGTTTAGATTTACATTTTTGAAAAAGGCTGGATGAATATATTTTCCTAAAATCTCAAATCTTATTTTCTAAAGCTCCATTTAAGCAAAAATAATATTATATCGTCTAATACTCGATTTTTGCAAATGTTTACATTCCAAAGTTCGCTTGCGCGAGTGTATATTGCATAAAACCCAATTTACGCGAATGTTTACATTCAAAAACTTCATTTGCGCGAGTGTTTACATTCAAAGATTTCGTTTAAACGAGCGTTTACTTCCTTAAACTTCGTTTAAACGAGTGTTTCCTTCCTTATATTTCACTTAAGCAAGTATTTACTTCCTAAAACTCCATTTACCCTAATTTTTAACCTTTCTCGCATAATGGAAATTTGGAGGACAATTTTATGTGTGTATGTTTAGTGAGGGTTTTTTTAAAGGGTATTCCATATATTTGAATTTCCATTTTCATGTACAGTAGTTTCGTTCGATTACAAGTACATGTTCATGTATCGGTTTAGCGAAGGAAGAAAAAAAAAAAATGGAAACGAGCGTGACACATTTCTTGTGTTGCGAAGACTATCATAATAATACGAGAGTGACGCCGACGAGACGCTTGACCAAAATAGGAGCTAAAATTTCCTCAAAATATGAAATTCACGTCCAACTATTTCTCCTCATCCCCCCACGATTACCTCATTATTAATTCTCACTTTGGTTTAGTAGAACCAACCTTGAAACCGCTAACCAGTTAGTGTAGTTACGCATCCTTCATTCACATTTTTCCATTTTAATTTAATTCAATTTCTGAATTTAAAAAAAAGGAGTTTTAATGGGAGAAAAAATGGAAATTATGTTTTACTTCTAGTTTTTTTTTTTAAAAAAAAAAAAGGTTAACTACCGTTTCAAGCGCTCCATTAAACTACATGTAGTTCAGGTACTTTAAAATTTCCTTAATTTAATAAATTTGCCGTCTACAGTCTTTAACAAATTTCGATTTTACGGTACGTTATGTAGCCTAAATAGGCTATTTCATAATCCTATTTATCGTTTCCTATAAATTGAAAACTCGGATTTAACGTTCAGCAACCGTTTCAAAACCATATTTATCACCCTTTTCGTTTACCTTATAATGTACATTTTAATTACGGCGATACAACAGCGTTCACACCGAAAAGTAGTGGTTTAGAGGTGTCATTTTCACGATTTGTTTTTTTTTTTAAAAAAAAGGCCTTTTGCTTTGTTGTTCAAAAAAAAATAATAAAATTTGACTTTTGCTTTCCTTTTCAAAAATAATTAATGAAAAGAGGTTTGGTCAAAAGAGGTTGTTCGTTTACACCAAAAAGATGAAACTACGGTATTTTCTTTGATTAAAACCGTGGCAAACCCGATTCAAAAGTTTAATGGAAAAATGCATACTAGTTATAAACCAAACGGAAAATTATATTTTCATACTTAATTTATTTATCTGTCTAACGTTATACGTGTTCCTGAATGTTAGTTTCGAGTAGATCCCAATTAAATTGTCATTTTACGACAATCGACAAAACCTCGAAAAGCTATAATAATATTAACCTTATTATTAGGATTTTGAATTACGCATTTTTAGATCTCAATTTAGTTATGAATCAAATGATCAAAGCAATTTAGATTTTTAGTGTAAATAAAAAGTACTGTAAAATAAAGTTCAAAATTTAAGCACATATCCCAATATCACTAAAATGAAGAACAATCATAATAAAGCAAATAAATTGAAATTGGTTGTTTTGCAATTCTGGTTTTCAATTATTCGATTTTCTAAAAAAAACATTTTTTTTTTTTGACTTTTTGAAGAAATAATTTCACCATTTTCACATCCATTTTATTTGCCAATGTTTTGAAATAGATCGTCAAAAAAAAAAATTTATAAAGTAAACATAGATTTAAGGGGAAAAAAACAGAAACATTTAAAAATATTGTAATTTAATAATGATTATCGATGATGAAGCAATAATTTTGAGGTTGCGTTTAGCAACTTTTTCCATTTAAAATTCGCGAATTAAGCAATAATTCAGGTCTAATTTCAATATAGTTTCGTTTAAAACTGTAATGGAGTTGCGTTAATGTATATGGGTTAGGGTCATAATCCCTGAAATTAATATCCCCACATAGATTTAAACTAATCCAAAATCACCCGAGCAAAACGTCTCTGAATAATTTTTAAAATTCTCGATTAAAAGAAAAAAAATCAAAATTCCAACATCCAAAAACTTCAAAACTCCCAATGTCTAAACGTTATCGAGAATAATAATTCCAAACGCAATAAAAATTAAAAATAATTACTGTATACGGAATAAGATTTTTTCAGATCGATGCGTGTATTTGGCGCAAATAGCATCGCAATTGTAACGTGTGTCCTTAAATTAACGTAGTTTTTAAAAAACGAATAAATCAGTCAAATTTTAATGAAAATGAACTATTTT
>JAQGAY010000496.1:0-26252 GCA_034698085.1 Polydesmus angustus | reverse complement strand
GGGTTATGCCGGAATAACGTCCCGGCAAAACATTTCATGCCGGGACGCTGTTCCGGCGTGAAATCGTCAGACAATAAGAATAATAATAGCTAATTTTCGTAATTTATGAAAACAGGCCCAGAATGGAGGCAAATTGTTCAAAAAAGGGTCTAAATTTGTCATTTTTGCTAAAAAAAATTTCGCGCCTCGCAAGCTCGGCGCTATTATACTACATAACTCACTCCTTTTAGATCGATATAGGCGCGCAAAATTAAAAATTTGGCCCTGTCCCTTCTTACATAGGAAATTATAATTATTTGAATTTTTTATTTTTTATTGCACTCTACAAAATCTGTTCCGGCAAGACATTTTATCTACTTTCACCCCTGATCGAAACCATAACAAATTACATGTACTGTATCTTGCATTACGGATTTTGTCCTAATGGGACGCACATTCATTAAAAAAAAAGTGTTAATGGATAATGGTTCCTTATTAAGGAAACATTTTTTTTTATTTTCAAAAATTGAATTTCTTTCATTTAGCTCATTTCAGTCAAAATACAGTACGCCTTTTTAATATAGAGTATAGCTATTACACTGTAATTATAAAATAGTATTTGACTTTTGTGTGTATAGTGTGTCCAAATAAATCTGAAAGTTTTGATACAGGAATAAATCAATCAAAGTTTATTGAAAATGCAAAAAAAAATTATATTTACATTCAGCAACATATCCGATTTAATAATGAAAAGCAACATCTGGCATATGACCTCATCCACTGAGTCGGCACAAATTAACACGCTTAACGAAATTTCTAATAAATATGCCGCACGCCACACATGCTGAGACCCAGCCGGCACGTGCTGCGATCTAGTCGCCAGGTGCATGCTACAAGTCTACAAAAGCTTTAGCCGTCAAACGTGAGTGAGGGCGTTAGCACGTGCCGACTCAGTGGGGGAGGTCATATGCCAGATGTTATTTTTCATTGTTAAATCGAATATGTTTCTGAATGTAAATATTAAAAAATTAGGCCTATTGCATTTTCATTAAACTTTGACTAATTTATTCTTGTTTCAAAACTTTCAGATTTGTTTGGACACACTATTATAATCTTGTAAGATCTTCAAAAGACCACACAAAAAAGTTGACGTACTTTGTTATTTGAAAAATAAAAATATTGCAAACCTGTTGCTCGATTCAGGATCTGTGACGCACTCTCTGCTCTGAATGGTGATTCCTCCTCCGCACGACCTGGAGCACGTCGACCACTCGGACCACGGTCCCCACTGACCCTGACCGTATCCATTTCGGAAGTTGAGAGGAATCAGGTTTTTCGAACGATACAAATGTTCCAACTAAATAGGAAAAAAAAAAAAAATAAATGTCAAGAAAAACAAAAGAACATTATAAACAAAAAGGAAGATGGAAAAAAAAAAGTTAATAACATCCGGTACAATAGTATCGTTTTCAGCCGCAGTCTAGCTAGGCGGCTGCGCGCATACGAATGCGCGTGTTTATTTGTACAACACGTGTATCTTCACTTAGAATCCAATTTGGCGGGTGATTGATGAAGGGGATGAAAATAAATGAGTCAATTATGAACTGATGAATGGGTGTCATGTGGCCTGCCCACATCGAACAACAGCAGCGCCGCCACCACTCAAACTCATTTGCCAAAAAAACATTCCATTTCATTCGCAACTCACGTAACACACGAGAGAGTGAGTGAATGAGTGAGTGAGTGAGAGAGAGCGAAAGAAATTTCCTGCTCGCCTTCTCACTTTTCAAAGCTATTGTCGTCTGCTAGCGCTCCGTCAGCCACCTTCCATATTGACTTTTGCCGATTTTTTTGTTTGTGTGTGTGTGTCTTCTCCCCCGCCAACCCAACACTTTTGTTTTCTTTCTTTTTTTTCTTTCCGTTTTTATTTTTTTCACCCCTTTTTTTTTTCTTTCTTCTTTTCCTTCTACTTAACAGATGGCTTTTCATCCATCAACCAAACTAGCGCCCTCTATGCACCGAAAAAAAATAATAAAAGTGTTCACACCCATCTCATTAAATCATGATCCAGAGCTATGTCTTCAAGTTAGGATTAAAGTACAAAGGAAAGTAACAAAACGAAAGGGAGAAAAAAAAATCGAAAAATGGCGCCAATTGGTTACACACTGTCACTCATAATCTAGTTAAATGTTTACACTATAAATAGAAACTTTTTTCACACAAACAAATTTAACTTCCTTTAACATCCCATAAATCTGTATAGAAGTTGGTTAGGATTGAGCACACTTGTCCGAGTCCCACCTTTATAAATGCTAATTTTTGAATAACTTATCAAAAAAATATTTTGGCCGCTGGATACAAAAATATTATAAATTTAAATAAATACTTCCAGTACTACAGTAAAAATCCGTTAAAACGACATCAAAAGAACCGCGTATTTTATGACGTTATATTCGGGTTTCGTTATACACGAGTAACCTAAAATCCGTACATTAATTTTGATAGCGATTGATGGATTTGTGTAAACCGACTTTTTACAGATATTTTTTAATGTACTATATTTTAGAAAAAAGCAAAAATAAACCACTACAATTTTTTAATTTAATATTGCAAAAACTTGTAAAAAAATAGTGCTCTGGTTTTTTTTTTTTTTTTTTTTGTTGATGCCGTTCGCGATGTTAACTTATTTTCCAGAAATTATAACATAGAAAAATACATTTTATTACCCCGGGATTCCCGAAAAATGACGCTGCATCCAATATAACGTTATGTCAGAGGACGTTATAAACAAGATCTACTACTGCAGTTTTAATTTTTTGTTGTAAACCAAATTTTCATATTTTTTCCTCTTATGTTAATCTCATATCACATGAATCCCCAAATTTAAGACAAACAAGAGATCAAAAGTTTTGCCTAATTTTATTATTTTATTCAGTTAAAAATAATAATAAAATATCAGTAATAAATTGTTAACAAATGTATTTTATAAACTATACATTTAGGATAATAAGAAAAAATATATATTATTTCGAAATTGATACTTCTCTATTAATAATGTATTTCTAAAAAAACCCAAAAATTTATGGCACTCTGTAATGTGGGTTGCTAGGCAACATTTTATCCCAAGTTTAAGTGGGTGTAATGCGAAAAAAAATAATGTGGGGAGGAAATATAAACAATTTTTTTGTAGCTTTTTTTTTTTTTTTTGTTGATGTGGTTGCGGGTTTAAATTATTGCAGAGGAACACGTTTTAAATAAAACACCCGGTATTACAGAAATTGCGTGAATAATTACGATAACATTATTCCATTAACAGAGAAACGCAATAAACCATAAATAAATTCCGTAACTGCAAAATAATGGTTGCTAACTGCAAGAATTAGTTTATTGGAGCACATAGAGCTCCGTAAATGTTAAATTAAAAAAAAAAAAAAAACAACAACAACTTAGAAATAATTTTAAGGATAGTCTATTATCATTTATTAAAAAATCAAAGCACGTTTGGTTTGATTAGGTTACGTTAAGTGATGTAAAATAAAATTTATTTCTTACTTTATAAGACAATTATTAATTCACTGCCTAGATAGGATAAAAAATATGAGATATTATTTATAATAGCCAGTCAAAGTGATAAATGACGCAACTAAGTCACTTTAGACAATCTCGCTTGCCCGTAAAAATGAGTATTAGGGTCACTTAATCACACTGACCATAACATAAATAGACCTTCCATTAATTTTAATAAATTTGTTTCATAGTAATAATAATGTTGTACCTGTACCACATTAATATGCAGTGTAATCAAGGAAGAAAATACGCGTATATTAATAATTATAAAGAGCGTGTTTGACCACAAAATATAATTTTTATTATCAAAAAAAAAAAAAAAAAATGACAATTAAGTTTAAAGTTAATGTAGCTTACTGAAGTAAACCTTTAGTTTACTGTAGTTAATCAGTTGCTCCTTAAGAAATTCAATAAAATACGGCAATATTTTTCAGTGCACAGGATCATTTCTAATTACTTCCGGTATTTTTTTTTTTCTTTATTTATTTTATTCTATGTTTGCCCCTAACTATTTAAATAAAACCTCGCAATAATAGAGACCGGAACTCCGCCATTAACTGAAAAGCGCATTTAAGTGAATCGCCATAGGCTGCAATGCATTTTGGCCATAGCAGAAGTGCGTTTCTTTCCGCACAACACAAAGTGCCATTATTTCGAAACGCCATTAATGCGAATGCCATTATTGCGGAGTATTACCGTATTATAAAATATAATCATTTATTATATGCTATTAAGATAATTTTTACTATACGAGATTTTGACTTTACTTCTTAACCCTGATCCTAACGTTGGAATGGAGTTTAGCTTAAATTGTGATTCTAGTGAGCGCGGCAGTTCAGTACATGACAGTAGTTCTGTATAATCTGAAAAATACTGTAATAGTAATAAATAGGAAAAGAAGGATGGGTATTTACTGATTTATGAGTACAGTAAATGTTTAATTTATTTAAATGGCTTAAACTGTATAATTTCAACAACAGTGGCAACTACAGCATTATGACAGTATTGCTACGGTAATACATGTACAAAAAGTTTGCGCTGGCCAACAAAATTCGCCGTAAATTCATTAATTTAATCGTATTTTGATAGAAACCGCGCGGATTTAGTCACATCGTATAACATGATGCTCCGGAGTAATAAATACGCAGCACTATTCTGATAAAAAAAAAGACTAAAGTAAACCTCAATTTGTAAAATTGGCTAAATTTAATAAAACTTTTAAAATCCAGGCTATTTACATGTACTTATTATTATTGCGATTGAGGAAGAAAAAAAAGTATAAAAAGCAATAATTGAGTCTGTGATCAAGGTGGAGCTTAGCCGCCTTTAAGGCGACTTCTGGTCATAACTCTCTCAACTAGAGATTGCGTTTCTTTCTTACTAATAGTTTTTTTTTTGTTTACATAAGAAATGATTCATTCGTGACCGCATTTAGGCTAAATGTCTTCTCGTAAATTTCTCTCTTACCATTAAGAAAAAGACGGGGTAAGCCAGCAGATGGCGCCAAGCGCAACTATACATTTCGATATTATGACATTTTAATTTTGTTGATAATATAAAATTAATGATTTCTTCGGCGTTAAACGTTGACCATTGAAACCGCAACAAGTGCCAGCCGTTCGATAGTACAATCCTATCACAGATCATCTCCATTCATTTCGCGCATACGCCAATTAGTTATGCAAGATGATTAGCCATTGTCACTTAAATTAGTAAAGCAAAATAAATATCGAGATCAATTAAACTCTAGTATCATATTGTGCAATATTAAGGAGAAATTAATTTCTGCGTGTTCTTCGTTTCATTTTAACAAATTAGCAATGACAAGTTTTTCAATGAGAAAATTAATGACTCTACTGTATTTATAATTGAAAAAAATATCGTAGCTACTATAAAGCAATTTTTTAAAAGTTAGGATTAACGCGCATTTGCGTAATTTGCATTAAAAAAAGACAGTTGGAGTTCAAATTCTTAATAGTCTGCTGTTGTTTTCATCGCTTATATACTGTACTAGTTTATGGCGCAATAGAAATTTTACAATACAAAAAAGATTGCAGCATCTACGCTGTAATTCGTTCCACATAAACATGGAATCTGCTCAAATTAAGCTTTAGAATCAATTTATTATACAAAAAGTTTGGTTATAAATATTGTATAGACACGTACATTTTAAACAAATTTTAAATTACATTTAGTAATCGGAATCGATAAAAATCCAGTACTTTATAGTGCGTCGTAGGAACGCATTTTGGTTCCGCGTTTCAATTCTATTAAATAATAATATTTTATTACGATTTTTTCCAAAAAAATAGCGATGAATACTTTTACTTGATTGTCAATAAAATAATAAGACGTTAAGAAAATAATAATATTACTATAAAACTATTATTTGGTTTGAAATAACTGCTGTAACAGCTGCAGCAACACACTTTTCTTACAGAATTTTAAAAAAAACACCAATACAGTACAAAACTCAAATTTTTTGGAAAAACTCTGAAATATTAGTTTTTTTAAAAAAATTCAAACATTCCACATCGTATACCTTTTAAATTTTAAAAAAGATTTATTTGAATTTTTTATAGGCCTATTTAAAAGTAAATGGCAACCAAAACTTGGAAATAAATATAAAAAAAAACAGTGTTGCCATACTACAAACGTAGTTAAAAATTATTTGCATAGGTATTGATTATTATTGTTAAATCTCATTCCTATGTAAAAAGTTATATCTATCGTATTAAAGTCGTGAAAATCGGCTCCAAACTTAGAAATTACAGCCTAAAAAACTCAGCAGAAGCGGATATAATTCGAATAAATATGTCTTTTTGAAATTTCTATACGATATTAACTTAAGCACATCTCTTTATAATATTCCCCAAATTTTGAATAAGAGAAAGCAAAAAAAAAAAAAAAAACAGTTTTTAAAACGAAATTCTCGCGTAAATGAAGGGTGAAGTATTTTGTTATCGATTAAAATGTATGTTTAAATCTACTTGGAGTGTTCTAACAATGCCCCCTGGTTCTAACCCTCCTTAAATTCCCTTTCTCTCGATCAAACTTGTACACTAGACTTGTTAACACTACATCAGGTGTTAAGTGGAATGCAAACTACTGTACACTAAAATTTCAAAGCCATTAAAAGTTTGACCCAGAACACCATAAATAATGATGCCATTAAATTATCTTTTCGCCTACAAAATGTGACGTCCATAATATCAAAAGAGCTGAGTATAGCGTAGTGTAAACCCGACCTCGGTTATTTTTTTTTTCTTCTTCTTCTTCGCTTCGGAATGCAAATGCAACGATTAATACAGACATCAATAGCAATAACAAGTAAAATTCGGCTGCGTGTGTTCGTTGTGACCCCAAGCAAATTCATTGAACGAGCGGAGGGGTCTTTGACGAAATGAAAAAGGGCTTTTAATTAAAGTTATATTGATATAAGAGTAAGTGAAGGGGGGAACCCTGAAAGATGGTTGAAAGAAGTTTAGAGAAGAAGAAGAAAAAGGGGGAAAAAATAGAGGGGGATAAAAACTATTTAGTAAAAATAAAAAGAAGAAAATAGAAAAAACATTATAAATCACTTTTACTAATCAATGTGGTTGTATAATGCGCTTCAAGCGCCCCCATGCGGTGACCAATATCGTAAATCTTTCGCAAATTTCGGCTAACAAATGTATGGGGATTATACTGGAGTTTTCCGAGATCTCACGCTTATTACATCAACCCACCGATTCAAAATGGCGGCTGCAGCAACAATAACAATAAGTTTCGTCTGCTATGCGAATTGTTACGCATTCCTCTCTTGCCGCGCCGACTCCTTTCACCTCAACAACAAAGCGCCATCTATTAAATATAAATAAATAAAAATACTTCCAAAAAAAAAAAAAAATTCTACTTTTTTTTTTGTTGCTTTTTTCTTCCTCGCTTCTACGAGTATTTCAAATTTATATGCAAAAGCCGACAGATGGCGCCGATAAATTTCACACCGATCGCCAAAAAGAGTTACACATTTATTTAACAATCTGAAAACACTGTAATCGCTAAATCTATAATTTACATAACCATTTAAAAACACCTAGAAAACATTTATGTAATAAATTAACGTCATACCGGTAAGTAGATTGTATAAAAAAGCGCTTATAAAAGCTTATTTTAAAAAAAATCTGCAAGATTATTTTATTATTAATCGATGAAACTTAATTACTACCGGTATCAAAATTTACGTAAAAATTATTCACAATAATTATGAAACCTAGAAGTTAGAACTGTGTATACCCTCAAAAAACATGAAGGAAGGCAAGAAGGTATCAAGTGAACAATAGAAGATTATCATAGGAATCCGTGTAAATACGGTATCAAAGATACGTTACCGCAATGTCATTTTCTACCAGTAGATTTTCTATTAACACTCATACCGGTCGCATACACATATTTTAAAAAAATCCAATTACTATTAAAAAAGTTCATAAAATTCACCTAAAAACAAAATATTTCAAAACAATTCTACTAAAATTCGAAAATGCAAAAAGAATTCTAGTGATAAAACGGAATTTGACTTCGAAAATAAGGAAAGCGAAGTATAAATAAAATCTCAGTATTTTTTGTAGCCTAATTCTCAAATTAACTTCCGGTTCACAAATCTTAGTTAACATGGAAAAAATAATTATGATCCATAAAGCACAAACATTTTGAAAATAAACATATGATTCAAAATTTATTCCGTAATAAATACTCGTACACTCGTATTTCGTACATGTAATTTTCTTTAAGACGGTTATATAATTTGTAAATTAATTAAATTTGCCATTAATTTTACGGTATTTACTATTTTTAATGAACTTGCAGGGTAAATATTAATGAACAAAATTATTCACCTGGTTATAATAAAGTTTTGCAGATAGTCTGCAGTAATAGTATTTTTTATATTATATTAATACTGCATTATTGTTTCTTGGTTTTAACGGATATGAAAGAGGGATTTGCGTGTGGTCATCAATATTATTTACATTATAGTGCTGTTAATAGGCTAATGTGGTAAAATGCGCATGATTATTATTTACATTTGAACCGATGTTAATTTGCAATTCATGTTATTATTATTATTTATCCTCAATTTTATACGAAAACTTGCGTTCAATAGTTATAAAAAAATATATTTGATACGAAAGAATAAATGCCTTTCGAAATAAAATTTCTACCAACAACAACAAAAAAACAACAATACCCTATAAACAAAAATGATTCGGATTTACTTTTACTAACGCTTTCCCCACTGGACATCATTTTCTTTCAATCGGAAAAATTATTCTCAGAAATATTTCATGAAAAAAATACTTTCTTAAAGTACTGTACCGTATATTTTTCCTAAATGAATTTTTATCTGGCAATTTTCTTACTATCTAGCTCTGGACATTTCTTCCGCTAACTTGTCCTACTAGCACCATATACGCTATGGTAATTTCTACATGTGAATAGAATTAACAGCATCTGGCATCAATGTAAATGTTTAGCGCTTCAGCTAATTAAAAAACAGCGCTGGTATAAATTCGTTTACGTTACAGCAAAAACCTCATTTAGTCGGAGTGAACTCAATACATGCACTATACTGTTTCTTAACTAGAGCAAATTCGAAATAATCGTAAACGAAACCATTTGCCAATCGTAAATTACAACTCAAACCGTAACACGTTCAAAATTTAGAACTTAATTTAAATTTTAAAACTGTCTAATTAAGGCAAAACGGCGTTAATTAATGAAACTCGAGTCTGTTTCTTAAAAGAAAACTCTAATTGCGCTCGATTTCCAACCACTACAAATCAAAATTTCCAACGTAACATATTTACCGAAGAATAAAATAAATATACTGTATACAAGGTAGACATGCACATAATTTTATGTACGAGTATATTATCAAAGTAGAGCACGTGCAATAATTTTGAAGGTTAAAACATCGCCCATAAAACGCGTTCGTTCAACCTTTTGATCCTATAGGTGAATAATTTGGCGTACGTCACGAATTCAGGCGTTTACGTCGAGCATTTAAGGGGAAAAAAAGTTGAGAAATACGAGTAATAAAGTTATAAATTTGAAGTTCCGAAAGGTGAAACGAAGAACGAAAAATGATTTACAAAAATAATGAATTAGAATATTATTTAGTGATCAATATCTGTCACGTGATTGGCGGGAAAAGTAAACGCCGCAAGTACCAAACATCGCTAATAACGTTTATCCCGTAAAAGTCAAAATCAAAGCCGTAAAAATTATTTATTTATTTAGTTTTCTTCTCTCATTTTATTTTTAATAAGAAAATAAATGCTGAGTGATGCGTGAGGAGCATTTTTTCTCCGCTCAGCTATTTTTTACGGTGTTTTATTGAGGAAGAAAAAAAAAAAGGAAAAGAAAAAAAACAAAAAAACAACGATATCGAGCGGTTAATCACGTTAAAAGCCGACTCGTAAACATATCTCGGAATAGTAAGGCGACCACTATACACAACTTCATCAACTAAAGTGCAAACTTTCCACAGAAAAACATATTCAATGTTGCACGAGGGTTAGGTGTCTACGCAAATAAATCACTCAACCGCAACGGCAACAGCAGCAACGCCATCTACGCCTATCATTTCAATATCGTCACGTGATCGTTTCCATTCAAGATGCTTATTAGCGTTAACTACACGCGCATTAAAATCATTCTCTTATTTCCTACCCATTCTTGTTGTATTCGCCAGCTCGTAGCCTATTGAGAACGTCATTCAAATTTCGCAATTATTTTTCAATTTCCATAGAAACCGACAACGCTGTAATAATATCCGTAATTACGTTTTATAGGCAGGACCACCGTGCGAATAATAGGAAAGAATTTTAGCAGCACCTTTCTTAACGCCGTTAAAACACTTCGTGAAATCTGGGATGCCATTTTGACGTCATTTTTAAGATAAAATTGATTTATTTATATATTTTTTTTAGAAAAATCAATAATTTTAAAATCGGAACCAATTTCCCTACAACTTTGTTTTTGTTTTATCTGCTGAACATTTATATCCATTTTCATTCATAAATAATTAAATAAACAACCAGTAGTATAAAAATAAATAAAAAAATATAATGTAATTTAAGCCATTTTTTTTTTCTTTGAACGTATAAATAAAGAATATTAGAATATGAAATATCAAAATTCGTTGAGGTTATCGATAATATCATTGTAAAAATGATAGATTTTATTACATTGTATAGGGTGTTCGTTGGCTGACGATAGTTTTGAAACATGAATAAATCAGTCAAATTTTATCGAAAATGCATTATTTTTTTTATATTTACATTAATTAACACCTCTCCTTTAATAATAATAAAAAAAAATTTAGACAACTGAGTCGACAGGGGTAAACGTATTCAAGCGCTCACTTTGACGGCTAAAGCTTTTGCGGACTTCTAGCCTGCACCTGCCGACTGAATCTCGGCACGGGCCGGCATCTACCATAGAATAAATGCAATTTTCCTCAAATTTCATTGAACGCAATAATACGTGCCGACTCAGTTGTAAAGGTCATATTCTAAAAATTGTTTTTTTATTATTACCGGTAAATGAGAGGTGTTAATTAATGTAAATTTTAAAAAAAATTATTTTCATTAAAATTCGACTGATTTATTCATGTTTCAAAACTATCGTCAGCCAACGAACACCCTATCGTTGCTCACAATATTAAAAAATAAATTCTCTGTTATTGATAATTTCGTTCTGCACACTTTTTATGTACGTGTATTATAATTTTTTTCACCCCTCGTATTTAAAAATAATAATAATAAAGTGTGTACAATTATTTTACAAAGTGAAATTTACTTCCGCGAGAGAGCCAAAAAGATTATGGAAGTTTGGCCCTGCTTCTACGTGAGTATAGATGGAGAGGGAAAATGTTAGCTATTGTCAGAGCATTTAATTTGAAAATGGATGCGATACGCGAAGGTATGAAATAATAATAATGATAAAAAAGACTAGTCATTGGTTTATATTGTCATATTTTAATTTGTTATTCAATACCATACGCCTTCCGGTAGCGCGTACTTTTAGATCAAAATTCCAATTACGAATCGAATTGATAACGAATCAGCTACCTTTTCCACACTGAAATTACACTTATTAACATACAAAGCGAAAAACATAGCGTGCGCCAATACGGAAATATTATAAATTTCGGAATTCCGAAGTTGGCGCATTCTCAGAAATCACAAATTTCGTTTCAAATTCATTACATATATATATTTTTTTCCATTCTTGTTTTTATTTTTATTCACTTTTTATTTATTCTAATTTTACTACTATTTCCGTTTACTTCACTTATCAAAACCAACAATTGATATTATCTGACAGCACTTAACTTATTCCAAATAATATTTTAAATAAATTTACGTGAAATTGTGTTTCTTCCATCTCGTTAAACCATTTTCATTTCATGACGTCACTATTCTACCAAGTACGGATCTTAACTTCTACTACTACCGAGCAATCTACTGAAAATATCGCTTGCACGCAAAATACATTTTATAAAATTTAATGTTAATTAATTAATTAAGCGTCGCAAATAAAAAATTAAAAACGCTAGGAAAATTATTTTGAAAGGAAGAAAAAATAACTCGGGTAATAAATAAATTAAGAATAAAAAATACGGTACATTCAATTATATCTAAAAAAAGAAGTTTTTTTTCGCTCGAAACTATTTAATAAGGAAACAATTCCAAGAATCCCAATGTCTAGCATCGATTTTTTATTCGATGAATTGAATAGGAATTTTGGAAGTAATCACTTCAATAACATTTGAAAGTTAAATTCATTTATATTTTGAGAAGAAGAAAAAAAAAACCCCCTATACATTTTGAGATTTTATGTTTTAGATAAAGAATTATGAAAATTAAAATAAAATAAACATAAAAAATATAAATATATTCCTTTTTTCGAGAATACAAACTACAGTAATTCCTAAAAATTTTATTACCATTGTTGGTTTTTATACGGTGCCCACGCATTTCTACTTTATGTTATTAATTTTTCTTTATTACTAATAATTTTTAGAGCTATTCAGGCACGTAATTACTGCAATTATAAAAAATGATTAAAAAGAGCGCTTTCTTTCTAGTAAAATTTCTGGAAAAAAGCTGTTTTCCTATTGATGATTACCTAGTGAATGGTAGAAAATAATTGCCGGTATTTCTATTTCCGCTCTATTCACACATTTAATAAAAATTAATAGAATTACCTAAATAATTTTGAGTAAACTTATTATCACTACTTTGTCACAAAATAGTTTTCCAACGGGAGCCACCGTTAAAGATTTTGCAACTCGTTTTTGAAGAAAAGAGATGCTAAATTTTAAATAAGCTTAATTTAAAATTTATTTCCATTACTAAATAAATATCTTAAAAATCGTTAAGAAAAAAAAATTTAATTCTATGCGAAACTCTTTTATTCAAAACTTTATAATACGTTTGTTAAAATTTAATGCATTTTTCCAAGATATCCCGTTTTCAAACCCACCCCACCACAAAATCTTCAAAAAATACTGTATGTATAAAAAATATAAAAAACGAGCTTACGAAATGCAAAATTGTTTTCAAAAGTTAATGTAAATTTAGGCTCAAACGCCGCAAAAAAAAAGAACACTTTTACTAAACTTTGAAGCTCGGTGGTTACCCACTCAATCTCCCAATGTAAAAACTCCACTGGGGCCTAACAAGGTAGACAACCCTTTATCTCTGCATTCGTTCCCCGTATTTATTACTAACATTTAAAATAAAAATCTTCATCGTCATAACAATGGTCGAAAAATATTATTTTAAACAATAATTATTATTGTTTTCGAAAAACAGCCCACCATCGTCGTCAACTTTTCTCGTTCCTTGATCGCGTAGGAGAGTGCAGCGGCCCAAATAATCCGCTCAATCTCTTTAAATCTTTAATTGGCAATGTAAAAATCTCAAAAAAAAAATTATTGGTTCGCCATAAAATATTTCTTAGTTCGAGATTAAACAGCGACAGCCGAGCTTAGTTCGTATTTCTCCTCTCGCTTTCTTTACATCTCGGAGGAGAGTGCGAGCTCTTAATCTCGTAATAAAACAAATCAAAAATTATTATTTTTTTTTCGTCAATGGGTCTCGATGACCGCCACTCGATCTATTATTTAACGGTTGCTATGCTCAGTCAGTCGAATTACGTGACGTCACTTAGTGAGAGAAGGAAGACGAATTATTAAGCTTCCTCGATCTAAAGTCGAAAGCGATTTCTCTCACTCACTTCCGGCTGCTGAAATTCGATATGACAAAATAGATTAGACTGGAATCTACATGCTGACGATCGAAAGACAACATGTGTTAAAGTGCAACCCACCCCTCCACTCACTTTCGCCCTACCACTTAGACTTATGTTCAAACAAATAGTAGACGATGTAATAAATTTCCTATCGCATTAAAATGTTATGAGCACGCGCAAAGACGACACGTCGCGTTATTTTTCCCCAGCACAAGTTTGTTCAAACTAAATCACAACTCGATTAACAAATCATTTTTCGAGTGTGTCATCCGATGACAAATAATTTACTCGCTCCGTGGCTTAATAATTAAAAATAAAGAGTCCGAGCTCCTGGATTGGTCGGAACAAAAGCCGGTTCAAAATGAAATATGAGCGATAGCCGCGAGAAGGAAAAACAAACCGGAAGTAATATTTTTAATAAGCTACTGGACGTGAAATTGTAGACATTATTTTGGAAAACATGTACATTTGATATTTTTATCAGTATGTAAACTCCACCGCAAAAGTATTGCTACTGTACATTATTTTTTTTTAAAAACATTTTTGTACATTTTATGGAGCTACTGTACTGTCGAATGATCTATGATTATAATCATTGTAGAAGCCGAGCCAAACTATTTTAGTGCGCAAACATTGCTTGCTACTGAATAAACTAAAATTATCTTGACGTCCAATCTTTCATCTGCGATCTATTTCCAAAATACAATATGAGAAAAAATACAACATTCGACATTAAAATAAACAAAAAATGGATTAAACTACGGTGACCATTTATTTGAAGCAGGCAAATCAAAGTAGAGACTCCAAAAAATGAATACTTTTTTATGTTTAATTTCCCTAAAAGCGGAAAAGCGTGGTTTTTGATGTCATTTAGATTTTAGGAATTTTGTAGTTTGTAGTTTGAATCCATCCGTTGTTTAAAATAATTATTATTTAAATCGGACGAACAAATTGAAACCAAATTTTTGCCTTTTCTCTTATCACATCCTTAAACTCTTCTTTCAACCAGGGGCAAAACTAGGTTATGTAGGCCCAGGGAAAGGAATAATTTTTGCGCCCCCGCTTTCTCTTCCAGCTTATTTATTTTACTAAAAACCATATTTTTTACTTACGGTACTTGGTTCATTAGGTCTTAGTATTTATTGCATAAGTTTATAATGAATTTAAATTTAATTTAGACTTTTTTTGAAATGAATTTCTAAAGAAATTTTAGAACTCGGAAAGTACTGTAAGTTCAGTAGTACAATGTACATCATACATGGTCTCTAAAAGTAGTACTGTGTTACCTAAAATTAGGTAGTACGTATGGTCATACTTAATTACTGTAAACCCTTAATTTGCTCCAGGGTTTTGCTTAACAAAAACAAATTGACAAAATAATTATATAAACTTCCAAAAATACATTTCTAACTTTGGTTTTGCATAAAACGATAATTCTAAAATTATTCAAAATGTTTTTAATATAGCCTACATGTAGACCGAATTTCCCACGTAGGACAGTCTCCAATTGTTCGATTAACAAAATATTTTAATGTAAGATTCACTTTCGTATAAAAAAAAGTACTATTCATGTACATGTAAATATTTAATCTCGCAAATAAGCACCGCAAAATATATACGAAAATATATATCAAAATATTAACCCTACAAATAATTCACTTTTATATTCTAGAAATGGGCGTGGACGTATTTCACTTTTCTATTTTTATCAATAGAACGGTGCATTTTACTGCAAACTGTTTGCACATAGAAATACATAAGCCTGGGTAGTTTATGCAGTCAACACAAGTGCTATTCTGGGGGTTACGATACAATTTTCTTAAAATGTTCACCTGAACCCAATCCTCGAAGAATAAGTCTCGGAGCTCATCCTCGTTCGTTGCCAATTGAGCCGCGTTTCAATAACGTAAATAAAATGGTAGCAACAATAATAATACTAAAATTCATCAAATTAGAAATTAAGTAAATTAAAAAAGAAGCATTCAATCAATGCATATGTCAATCTGGGTTAAGGCGCTCGGCTACACATTTATTAAATAACGTCGTCGCTTCCCTTCAAAAAAAAAAAAATAACAACTCAAAAGAGTTTCAAGATGTATTGACAAGAGCATTAATTAAATCTTCCGCCATTAGTAACTCCACCTAGATTTCATTCAATAATTGATTCATTCAACCGGCTTTAATCAATTTAATTTAATGACATAAAGCGCCTTCAGAGTGCGCGCGCATCGCGTGAGATGTCTAAAGCAATCGCACCCCTTTTTTAATACGTACCATGCATATGCGTATACTTAATGGATAAGATGATGCATAAAAAAATAAGAAAGAACGAAAAAGGTCATAAACGAGGTCACACATCAAAATTTTTTTGATCTCTTAAAAAAAAAAAATAAACGTTTTGCCTGAACCTCAAAATAAAAAAAAAAATTTGGCGCTCATCGTCAATTAAGACTACTAGAGAGAGCCTTTAATAAAGACAAACTAAAATGGGAACACACTTTTCTCCTTCTATATCTTTCATTCACTCGTACTCTCACTCTCTCCAAATCATAAATAATAATAATAATAAATAAATGAAAGACGGAGAGAAGAAAAAAAAATTGAGTGCAAGGTCATTCTTAACCCTACGCAAATAAAAATACGGGTCAACGACATGACGACGCCGTTGCTGGTGTGTGTGTGTGTGACGTCAACTGACAAATTTGCGTACACTTTGGGAAGAACGCAACCTCATTTCTCATTCATAAACATGGGAATGGATTGCGTCACTTAACAAACGTGGAGCGTGAAAAACGTGGCGCAAATTACAAGCGGCTGCCGAAAAAGAGTTAAATAAAAAAAAGTTTTGTTATTACTTTTTATTTATTTTTTTGTATTCAATTTAATTGGCTTTACTCTCCATGACGCCCCCGCCTTCGTCTCTCTGCTTTCTTCACCCAACTCCACTTCGATCTGGACAAGTGAATGAAGATGGAAGACGATGACGTCGACGAGTCTGCTGCTCGTCACTTTCAATATTCTCGCTAGTACATAGTGGAAAAATATAATAATAATAATAATATTTAAAAAAAAAATGATGATGATGATGAAGCAACACCATGAACATCTAACAGCTTGTGTCACGTGATCATCATGAATTTAATTGATATACAACGCCCTCTGCTTCACACCCAGCAAGCCAGCCACAAACTTATTCCGAGCAATGAGCTAATAGGATTTTGCATACGAATTCCTATATTTTTCACCCGGCGAGATGAAGTTTAAGCTAATAAGTCAGTTTCAAATGAAAATGAACTTATTTCCCTTTTTTTTTCTTTATTTATTTTGAAACAGTTGAATTTAAATAGCCTAATTTTGGGCGAGGAAACATACGCGAGATGTTTGCCTTTGCTTTACGCTGTATTTTTTTTTTTACCCGCATTAACATTGAATTACTGTATGTTAATTTAAATAAACAAATTCTAGTTACTACTGTAACCAGAATGTTTTTGATAGAACGTTTTCATCAACGCAAATAGTTAAAAAAAAAAATAGAATAAAACACCGTAATTTAACTTTTTTTTTTTTGATTTAATTTACAGTAAAATATAAATAGCGTCGCCGATATTTACATGTACCGTACAGTATCAACTTTTTTTGTTTACATTTTTAAATTTTAAAATAATCAAAAATGTGATAAAAATTTCGTAAATACGGTACACCCAGACTTCACTTTGCGCCCTAGATAAGTTTCCCGAAAAACAGGACGCAAAGTGAGGTTTGGGTGTGCAGTGTTTACGAAATATTTTATCACGTTTTCGATTATTTTAAAGTTTAAAATTGCAAATGGAAAAAAGCCGATACTAGTAAACATCAACGACGCTATTTATAATTTACTGGAAGTTAAATAAAATAAAAAAAAAAATTAAATTCCAGTACCGTAAGTTTTATTTTATTTTTTTAAAAACATTCATGTACGGGACTGTTAATCGCTTTGTACAATGTATCCTGTTTTAGGAAACCATCCTAAAATCCGCTCCAATGAATTTTTGCCTCGGTGAAAGGTGACAAATTTTTTTAAATTAAATTTATTAAAAGTCAATTTATAAATACTGTAATTTAGTCATAATTAATTATTATTTATTTATGACAAATATTTGCTCTCTTTATGATTTTGCATATTTATATTTTTTTGACATTTCAGAACGCATAATATATATTTTCATAGTTGTTAATGAAAAACCTATAGAAAGCGAGATCTAGGTGTAATAAAATATTTTCATCAATCATAAAAAAAATATTGCACGTATTATGTTTAGCTAAATCAGTAAAAAACTAAATCAAAACATTAATATTTACAACAACAAAAAATCTTGTTTTGAGTAAAAAATTTAAACAACCAAAAACTTCGCGTTTAATAAACGTTCTAAAACTTTTTATAATTATTATTAAACCCTTTAATTCAAAAAGTTTCGAATTAAAAAAAATTCTATATAACTTTTATTATTATTTTTTTTTCTTCGTCTTTCCTTTCTCTCTTTCGATGAAGATAAGATGTAAATAAAGCTGAAATTGATTCGTGTATTGTGAAGGAAAAAGCAGGCATTGTGTTGATGTTGATCGTAATGCACGTGAGAAGCGTACGTGATGATAGGATGAAGCGGAAATGAAGAAGGTGTTAGGAGAATTTGATGGTGAAATTTAATGGCGTTGAAATAAAACGTTTCAATTGTTCAGAAAGCTTTTGAAAAAAAAAAGAGCTCAAAAGTGTAATATAGGTGACGTTGCAGCCGCTATTTATCATTTACCAACAACGCAAAATTACAACATTCAATGCTCTTACGACGCTTATTTAGACTTGAAAATCAATTTTCACATTTTCCATCCGCGCATGCGCATTAGCATCGCGTAAAGAATAAGAAAAGAAGAAAAAAAATAACCCGGGAAAGAAAAAGATAAAGAAGCCGCCGTGTACCCAACCTCTTTTTTTTTCTTTTTTCCCGCTTCGAATAACAACTTCCTTTTATTTGACCAAAATAATAAATAACTTCCTCTTTCAACCAAATTGAAAATGAGCGGAGAAAAAGAAATGAATAAAGAAAAAAAAAATTATTTAACTATATTAAACTAAAACAAAAAAAATTAACTATTAGGAAGTAGTTAAAAGAATAATAATATTGTAGGTGACGTTGACTCGAATATTTGGCTACTGACCATTATTATTTTTCGAGTTGGCCACCTGCTGGCTTTTCCATGAAACTACAAAATCAGCCCTAAGCTATAGATACATTGCATTACATGACAACACTAAAACAGCTTCTACTCTTTAACCCCCCTTCCCTTACGACCCCCCTTTAAACCCCTCTATTCCAATTCTCATTTTCGTTACATTACACTTTCACGTTTTATTTATTCGACAAAATTTAATTATTTTTCGTTTCCGAACTTCGGTACCGGTATTATGTATGTGCAAACCAAAACTGCCGTGTATTATATTGAGCGTGAACTAAACTTCGTTTTTTTTAATACGGTAGAATCTAATTATCCGAAATATAGTTAACCGAACAGTTAATTAACCCAATCATTATCATTATTTTTTTAATTACCAATATGGAAATAAACAATCATTTTGGTTGAACTTTTAAAATAATTTTTTTTTATAATACAGTAGTCATTATTACAGTACTAGATGTGTATGCATTTATGTTTTTTAAATTTTTATTATTTATTAGTTTTTTGTCATAATCCAAAACGCATAAAATCGCAAGAAGAAAAAACCCTAAAATCAAAAACGCCTGATAAAATCTTAAATCTTCTTAAACGCTTAATAAATGGCAAAATTGATTTTTAAAAAAAATAAAATAAATACCAGTAAATTTAGATTTTTAGGATTTTTAATTAATTTTTAAAAGTCTATGTCTGTACATGTATTAAATGCCCTCAATCCAATTATCAGATTTTTTTTTAAATCCGAAACCATCGGTATAATCTTTCCACTTTACTAAATAAACCATACGTTTTGATTTCTAATCAATTATGCGCATGAGATTTATAAATTCATTAATTTTTAAATAAAAGATAAATCCTTTAATAACGCAATTAAAACGCATTAAAACAAATTAAAAAGATAACGCGTGAATTATTTGAAAACAAAGCGCAATTATAATTACTCGCTTGTGAACTTACTAATGCAAAATGATAGAATCATTTTGTTTCAAAAAAATACGTAATAAATAAAAATATTTAATAATTATTAAAAGAATCTTAAACGTGGAAATTAATGTTTATCTAATTGTTAATATAAAATTAAATTCGAAATTCTATCAAATTAATCTAAATTTTTTTTTTATACAGTAAAAATAAGTTATAACATCGCTTCGAAAGAATCGAGCATTTTACGACGTTATATCAGAGTAAACATTAATTTTGGCCGAAATCCGTAGAATTTTATTTATTTTAATTTCATTTGGAGCTGCATTGGCTCAATACTGGACTAACTTTATCTACACATTTTCAAAGTAAAATAAAAAATTTAATTGCTTCTTTTTGTTGAAAAAAAAAATAAATTTAGCCTATAATGCAAAACTTTTTTTTTTTTTTTAAAAAAAAGGTAGTTTTCTAAATTTTTTGACGTTACCCCCGAGATAACAGTAAAAGGAGAACGCATAAGATTGTCACCAAACTTCCAAATAACAGACGTCATATCCGAGAGCGTTATAACCAAGTTCTACTGTACTAATATTTTTTTTAAAAAATACATTTAGAAATTTATGTGTCGGCCCCGAATATATTATATGAATATCGGACTTTTAACGGATTTCCGGTATTTATCACATGAAATGTAGGTGATTCATGATAAACACAAACTGCAGAAAATATGACAGCGTAATGTATGCAATGTATTGAAAAGAATGCAGTAAAGAATATTGCAAACATGTTTCGCGGAAGAAACATTGTCTCGGTTAGTTGAAAACGAGCGAACGTTGACGTGAAAAATTGAATGAAGAAGGTGGTGGCGGCGAATGGCCAGTGGCCGTTCATTCTGCCATTTGCCCGTCCGTCAATCTACACGCGCGCCAATCGCCCATCACTAGGCTACCCACAAATTAAAGCAAAGAAGATGCTGATTAGACAATTACTATGCACGTGTAATTAACGCAAGAATTGTGCGCGAAGCGAGTGAAGGGAAAAAGAGAGAAACTTAATTAAATTACAAAAAGAAAAATACACAAGAAAAGAGCAGTAGAATTATTCAAACGTTAAAACTATTATTTTTTTTAAATCGTAATGACGTCATAAAAACTGAAATCCAACCGTAAATTACATAATTGAAAGAGGAAGTGGTCAACACATTGCTCTTTGACCTCCATCCAGACATTTTTCACTTCTTCATTTCCACGCGTGCGCAATAGAAGTGGTAATAAAACCTATCCATATGTTCATCGATCATAATAATATATCATAATAAGAAAGAGATAGACGGAAGTGTGTAGGGGGCGTTGCAAGCCCTAATAATACCAGCCGGGCGAGGCGTTGACATTTACAGAAATTCGATCGTTCGCATTATTATTTTTTTTTTTCGGTAATCAACCATCGTGACGTGACCGACTTTTGACAAACTTTCCATTTATATTATATTATATACAACGCAAGCATAATAATAATAATAATAACTTAGAGAAAAAATATAACTTTAGTAATAAAGATTATTGATAAAGTTGCTGTAAAATCTCTGCAGAACCAACGTCAGTGAAAAGAAAAACGTTTTTCAAGTCCCGGATAAAAGTACATGCACAGTATTGGATAATCAATACAAGTGCAATAAAAAAATCAAGTTTTAGTACAAAAATATGTAACAAATTTAATTAATTAGGCTTTTACGGCCGATACAAGGCCTATAATATTTTATAAATGCACATAAATAAATAAATAAAAAACCTCAAATGATTGGCTAAAACTCGGATTACTGGGACTGGATTGTATAGGGTGTCCAAAGAAGCCTGAAAGTTTTGAAAATGAGTAAATCAGTTAAAACTTTAGTAAAAATGCATTGTTTTTTTATATATTTATATTCAACAACATCTCCGATTTAATAATAAAAAACAATTTTTAAAATATGACCTCCACAATTGAGTCGGCACGTGTTAACGCGCACACGATCTCACATACAGCTTGCACCTGCCGGCTGGATCACGGCATGTGCAGGTATCTGCCATAAGGTTAATGGAAGTTTCCTTGAGCACGTTATCACGTGCCGGCTCAGTTGTAGAGGTCATATACCAAAAATTGTTTTTCATTATTAAATCGAAGATGTTGTTGAATGTAAATATAAAATAATTAATGCATTTTTATTAAAGATTTAACCGATTTACTCATTTCAAAACTTTCAGACTTCTTTGGCCACCCTATACATGTAAGAAATAAATATTATTACGATTAAAATAAAAAAGCTTTTGTTAAAATGTTTTTGTGAAATGTTTTAATGTTGCTCAAATATAAATAATAACATTGTTGTTCAAAAATTATTGAAGAGCTTGCGGCAATGATGCAGTTAAATTTGTTTTCCTCACTTATTTTCCATGTATAAATGCGTTTATAAAATTTGATTATTTTTGTATTTTGTCCTCAAATTTGCATCAAAATTTCACAAACATAATTTTCCGAAATTCCATTATAAACATTAGAATTTTAATCATTGTTTTGTTTCCCGGCCAAAAAAAAAAAATATTGTTGTGGTAAACGAAAATTTTCAAAATTAAGGTTATACAGTACTATAATTTAAATTTAAAAAAAAAGTTAACCCTTCAGTTGAGAAAATACTGTGCATAAAATCAAATATACGAGTATATTAAAGCTCTGAAACAAACATCTGTTCCCATTTCCGGTAGTTCCAGTTCAGCAATCATAATTAACTTTGCTTCACACCCACAAAACCGCTAAATAACAACGATTCAATAGCGGGGAAAATATTGAATTTTCCTTGTTTTTGTGTTTAAAAAAAAATTAAATAACCTTTGAAGAAAAAAAAAAAAACTCGGTATTTTCGATAAAATCTTATGCGAGATCACACGTGAACGCCCGCCAACATCGTTTGTATTAGCAATGATGTCCGATCACGTTCCCGCTCGCTCCAATGTCTTTTTTTTTTAAACATATATTTAAATATACAAACACGCTGTTTATTTCGAAAAAGAATCAACATCATCGATCATTAGACATTAATTTGTCAACACAATTATCCTGCATTTTTAATCATTAAATTTACATTATTTTCAACGTAAACAAAAAAAAATGTAACTAGTTTTTCCTATTCAAACATAAAAAGCGGCCATGTTTAAATAGCTCGAAAATATATATAAAAATGTGCTGATGTAATTTTTTAATGTAATTTGTTGTGTATCTTCATTTTTTTTTTTTTTTCATCTTCCCTAAACCGCCTACTTAATAAAGTGTGTTGTTTAAAATATAATTAGGGTTATCATGTACATTTACCTACAAAACAACTTTTTTTTTCTTTCGTTTTTCTATCTTTTTTTTTTTTATTTTCATTCTTTCTTTCTTTCTATGCTTCTTCACCTTCTCCATCTTTTTCTTTTTTCTCCTCTTATCTAGTGAGATGTTGATGTGATCAAAATGTTGATTATAAAAACCTTAGAAAAACTAAAGCTTAATGTTTGAAAATGAGAGGTTAGAAACTTTGTTATCACACACGTTCATCAACCTTTGGGACGCCATGTTTCGTTATGATTAAAACGCAAAAAAAAAAATATAATTGCCGGAAATCAGAGATAGATAAATCTTCAACTTTCTCGATATTCCTACGAATAATAATCAGACAATTTGTTGGGACGAGAATTACGAAGGTTTGTAACCTATATACAGTATACTGTATACATAATAAGAAAAAAAAATCATGTTAGCTCAGCAATTATTATTTTCGAAGACCAGTTTTTAGCTTCTTTAATAATTTTTTTTTTCCTCCTCCATCAAAATAAAAAATAAAAAAACATGGAATTAATTTAACATTTTTAAAAGATTTTGGTCGTCCCGTTGAAATAGTTGGTCATCCCACGCCAAAGCCTAAACCAACGCCAACGCCATTTCAATTAATCACGCAAATTAGAAGCTGACGTGAACGGAATGTTAATTTTCTCGGAACATTTTTTTTTTTTTATCTTTCTTTTGGGGTAACTTGTATTGATAAAAATTATTAATAAAAAGTTTAATTCTGAAAAAGTAAATGAAAAAGTCAAAAGGTGAAATGAAGAAGGCGGAAAAAGTTCGCTAATTATGATAGAAATAAGAGGTCAGAGGTTAATGTTGCATAAACTTAACTCTTCAATCAATTTAAAATTAAAAATATGTTTTTTTTTTAAATAAAAACCACAAAATTGATGTGAAAGAATGTTTCCATTTTTAAATGCAAGGTTTTTTTCTTAAACATTTTGTAATTTATATAAAAAAATGTATTTAGAGCGCGAAGAAACTGAATCTGGCGGACAAAATAGCGTCGGATGATGACATTTCGCGTCCTCACTCCATCTGATTGATTTATCTTATTGCGTTCGTGAGTGCAATCTCCAACCTGAAATATTATTACTGAGCAGCGTAATAATTTCTAGTACAACGAAGTTATTAGCACCGGGTATTACGATAGCTAAACTAGTGTGCATTTCAGCTTTGTATCGCAGCAGAAGTGCAACACAATTGAATACACGAAGTTCTCAGTGCATCAAATTTCTTAGTACACGTACAGCAAAATTATTACCGGCGATTCAATAAAGTTACGCCCATATTTACAAATTTATTCCCACAGTAAATGTATACAACTAATTTAAATAAAAGTATTACGGTTAAAAATTGACACAAAACAATTTAATAAAGCCATAAAGTTCAAGTAAACAATCAAGATAGTTCTCAATTCAGTTGCCAATTTAGTGATCTAGTTTTATTGACTAACGTTTTTTACTGGTTTTAGCTATACATGTACTGTATTTGGACTAACAAAAAGTTTAAAAGAAAAAGCATGCATTGTTTATCATGCGCGGCATTTTAGCCTCTCGAAGGGTTCTGCTGCCCACCCTCTCCTTCTCACCGTAATTATTTAGTCAATTACAATTTTATTAATTAGTATTAAACCAATACCGTATTAAATTTTGTAACTGCTGTACTGCATGAAGTTGGGAGAAAAAAAATAAACAAACCAAAACAGTCTTTGTTGGCGCTCAAGATTAAATCTCAAAATCTTAATCTTAAGAAATTCGGTTTAACCAAAACTTGTACAGTATATCCAGAAATTCCTGTTATTCGAATTAATAACTACGAAAACTTTTAAATTTGAATATAACCAATTCGTGTCAAACATTGTTTCAAATACCAAAATATTGATTTAAGATAATAACAAAAATAATCGAAGTGTATACTGTAGTTTAAACAATTATTGAGAACCATCCACCCAACTTCTTTTATTATTAAAATTTATTTACTTAATGTTTTGGTATTGTATTTCCGTCATATTATGTACGGTATGATAATAAAAAAAAAAAACAATGTAAATAAACGCCAGTTTATTTCAAGTTTAAGGAAATTACATTGATAATGTAATTTCCTTAAACTTGAAACTTATTTTGTTTCATCCTTCACTAATTTCCGGATTATTCAACTACGGCAAACCTATAGAACTTTTGGATTCCATCTTAAATTATAATAATTTCTTCATTGGTTTCAAAAAAAAAAAAATACATACTCTTTATGTACATTAGTATAAAATCTAAAGTAAAAAAAAAAACAAAAAACGTTGCGTGAGCTCAGTGAACTTAAAGAACTTGGTTGCGAGAAATGTGAGCGCAAACTCCGTTGTGGTTTTGTTGTTTTTCAGCTGCTTGGGTTTCCCCCACTGACAATTTCATCTCCTCAGGTGACACAATGTGCGACGCAGGCCATTTACTCCTTTGACTAGATGACAATCACATCAGTGGGTGAGAAAAAAGAACGAGACAGCAGTGTCATCGTCGTTAATCATAAGAGTGACATGACTTGATATACGAGGGTCAGCAAATAGTAACTTCAATATAATAATGTTAAAATCCTAGCTATACCCCACTTTACTTTAGGGTGGAACGTGTATTCTTGGTCGCGACCTTAGAGAATAATAATTAACCGCTTAAATAAAAAGGATTTACTTATAATAAAAGTGTGCTTATCTCTCTTTCGTATTCATAAACAACTGATATAATAAGCATTTGCTTAATAAAGTATATGACATTTTCATGGCATGACGTCATCTAAAAAAAGGTCGGCTTAATGTTCTAATCTTTTGTTTCGTACCATCACAATTGATTGGAATCATTCTATAACTAGATCCATCCTTATAACATAATTACCCTTAAAACTTGAATTCTAAGATGTCGCTTTTACACCGTTTTAAA
>JAQGAY010000495.1:0-26271 GCA_034698085.1 Polydesmus angustus | reverse complement strand
TCGTCACTAAATCTGGAGTTTTCGATGGTCAGTTTTTCTAATTGTGGAAGATACTCGTCAGATACACGTTTGAGAAATAATCCTATCTCGATAACAGATGCTCTGGCTTGTCGAAAAGCTTCGTTAGCTCCGATAGTCTCCGCGTGCGAGGATTGAACCAGCAAACTTCCGAGTTTTATGACATTCCGAAACTGGGAACGCAAATCCGCGGTAGGGCCAGTCCAAGTTTCACAAGGCGAATCAGCAAGGTCAGTAGAAATATCGTTCATTACCCCGATCAAATCATCAATATTTTCCGAGGTCATTTTAAAATTACTCAAAGGTCAATTCAAATAGTTCAATTCAGGAGCTCACCAAAAACACGTCTTTCTCCAATCGTCTTTCCTTTCTGTATTTCCTTTCCTTTCTGTATTAACTCTATCGGCTGAAAAAAAAATATTCGTGCACGGTACATTAAATACCTCAACTGAACATCAATAATTATTACGAATAAATTTTAACCCACCGTTATGAGAATATTTGAATGTGAGGAGTACGTTGTTGTTATTCTTTTCTATGGCGAGATGGAACCATTCACAGCAGCTCATATCCGATTGCACACACAAACCCACGTTCAAGCAGCGCAACACCGCGCGGTGCACCGAAGCTTTAACAATAAATCTTTAATTAATAATTAATTAAATTTAATAAAGAATAAAAGACTCACAACATGTCACGGAACGGGGATCACGATACGCCGAAACAAGCGCCGTCGCCATTTTCGCTACTACCGGTAGGAGGTTGGTGGAGGTCACGCCTCTTCCTATACTCTCCAGCTTAAACGCGGCAGCCAATGAGCGCGGAGATAGTCGGCGGCCATTGCAAAAGGGGAGTTTATTTACATTTGATTCTCTCTACGTCATCGTAGACGGGGTTTCCCCTAACAGCTCAATTAAAAGAATAACAACACTACCGAAATTTACATATTTTATTCATTCTACACGTACTACTGTATATTTTCTAGTTACACACGAAAATAAAAATAATTAAATCTTTTTTTATGTTTTTGTTTTTATTATTTGTACAGCGTAAAGAAATAAAAAGTGTAATAAATTTTAATGAACAAAAATTAATATGTCTAAACAAATCTGAATGTTTTGAAACATAAATAAATCAATCAAAAGTTAACTGAAAATGAAATAAAATTTTTATATTAAATTTGCATTCAGCAAACATATCCGATTTCATAATGAAAAACAATATTTGGCATAATTATGACTTTCTCCACTGAGTCTAAGCAAAGCCTGGTCTAAGTAACTCTAAGTAAGTCATTATGCCGTGTCCAGATAGGGTCGATCGACAAACGTCATCGATCGACTGTCAATCGACTTGTCCACATACTATTTCAGTGTATACGTGACGATCGGCAGTCGATCAATACGCATAGTAGCTGAAAAGTCGATCCAGGGTCGATCGACATGATCGACAACGTCCACACTACCATGTCGATTGTGACGTCGGCTGATGTCGAACGACTTCCTTTGATCGGACCGCCTTGAATCGGGTTGAGTTCGACTCGACATCGACGTCGATCTGACGTCGATCGACTCGTCTACACTGCCTCGACTTTGTTGATCGACCGTGTCGATTCCTGTCGATCGACGTAGTCTGGACGCCGCTTAAGTGTTTTTAACACGCCTAACGAAATTTGTAATAAATGCCGAGACCCAGCCGTCACTTGCCGCTACAAGTCCGCAAAAGTTTTAGCCGTCAAACGTGATTGAGTGAGCGCGTTAGCATGTGCCGACTCAGTTGTAGAGGTCATAATATGCCAAATGTTATATTTTATTATTAAAGCGGAGATACTATTGAGTGTACACCTAAACTAATAAATGCATTTTTATTAAATTTCAAACTGATTTACCGTTATTCAATTTCAAAACTTTCAGATTTATTTGCACACCCTATAGAATCAAATATTTTTTAACGTATTTTAAATGAAACGAATGTTGGTTTTAAGTGAACCATATATTTTATTAATAGAATTTTAAAGATTTCTCTTTTATAATAATTATTTTGGGCATTTACTGTTTAAGTTTCAACCGCCATCTGAATAAGGGTGATGCATGCAATCACTCATTACGCAGCCGTTACGTAGTGCAGCCATCCTACTCAGCGAGCGGGAATTTCGTTTTATTATAGATACAGTAAAACCCAGTTATAGTGCGATTCAAAGGACCGAAAAAAATTAGCACTATAAGCGGTTTCGCACTATAACCGGGAAATGCTAAAAATGTAATTTAAAGTATTTCCTTAGTGAAATGTAACATTTACTCAAAAATATTTTTTTATCCAATTTTTTTTTTGGCTTTTCTTTACATGCATTTTGTAAATTATTATTAACACAAAAAAACTGCCCAGAAAGTTCACAATTTCTAAAATTCCTAATTTTTTTTTATAAAAAATTTTTAAAGTGGAGGGCACTATAAGCGGGTCTATTATACAGGATTTTAGTCCCTGGGTACCCAAATATGGCCGCACTATAAGCGGGCGCACTTTAAGCGGGTTTTTTAAAACATGCTCCAATGGCGTTGTCCAAGGGACTGGGCAAAAATCGCATTATAAGCGGGCGCACTGTAAACGGGTTTTACAGTAGTTTAATGAAATTTAAATTTTAAGGAATCGATAAACACAATGCATTGGTTTAAAAAGATTTTCTTTACAATTCGGGTTAAAAATGTGCGTAGATGTGCGTGATAGAGAATGTAAACGTATAAGATGGAGTGCAGTTGGAGATTTGATCCGGTGCGTGAAACCGGTTCCTGTTGGTTTCCATTTTCGCACTTGCTAATGTAATTTAAAAAAAACTTTTAAAAACCTTCTATCAAAAAAGTATTTTTGGAATAATAATATTTTAGATCGTTTTAAGGCGCTTTTGTTCCGTACATCGTTTACAATAATATTAAAAACAATAGAAAACCCGCAATTAAGTTGAACTTGTTCCGCGCAATCCCAAACTGCAACATTTTCATTGGTCGACACAAAAATAACAAAAGAAAAAGCAAGTTGACCTTTAAGTAAAAGAGGATAAAATTGGAGGCGAAAAGCAATTGCTATTTCCTTAACATTGCTAATCCTTTCATTGTTTAAAGAATAGGTTCTATATAGGTTCCTATTGTCTTAAGAATGACTCACCCGACATTTTACCCACAAACCACTTGGTCACTTATGGTCACTTTATTCCTACCTGAGAGCCAGCAAACACGCTGCTTTTTAACTTCAATTTTTTTTTAATTCTACCACTAAATTTTTTTTAAAATGTGCGAAACCAATGAACGCGAATTCAGCTGGACCATCGACCGACTGAAGGAGCGGCTGGAGCAGGGTACGTTCCAGGAGAAAAGCCCGATGTTCCGATGGCAGAAATACCCGGTTCTGGCCCACGTGAGTTTAGCCGTTGAAGACGATGGACAAGTGCGCGTGTGGATGGACTTGCAGCACGTGCATCGTGGTCAACCTCTCCTCTTCGAATTTATTCCAACCGTCTACTACGTGGTTAAAGACGAAAGCGGGAACAGCGAGCGGAGAGACATAGTGCGGCCGTCGTCCTATCTCCTCGGCACCGTCATCCCCTACCGCGGCATGTACCGAGAAACGCTGATGCACCGGTCGTGGCTGGCGAACTCGGTTTACGACGTGGAGGATTCGCTCACCGTCCACGTCATAGTGGAAGCGCCGACGGTGGCCGAGAAAGTGGTTGCCTACGACGGGTGCGTAGGTCTACACCTATCCGGCTACCGAAAACTGAAGCAAGTGCAGGCGGAAGGACTATCGCAGTTCGAGCCCTGTCCGTACATTTACACCGGCGGCCTGGGCTACAGAGTGCAGGTTAACTTCTACCTGGCTGGTTTCGGTCCTCACTGTAGGGACGCGTTGGGTGTGGCCGTCTGCTTTTTACCCGGAGTGTTCGACGGCCTAATACCCATCTTCTTTCCGCACCAAACTAAAGTTGTGGTGTACAACACGAGACGCCCTGAACGGTGGATCGAGAAAAAAGTGTGGGCAAACATCGATCAACAATCGGTCATTAGCTTCCAAGTGTGCGGCTACGAGGAGATCGAGGACATGTTAGGAAGTGATGATGACATAAGCTTTCATGTCACCATCACACACCTAAGCGAAGTAGAAGAGTAGAGTGGTAGAAGTGAGGTACATGTACATGTATGTGGAAGATGGAGAAAGAGCGGAAATGGAATTTTATAAAAAAAACGGCCCTTTTCAGGGCCACCACAATATGAGAGAGAGATATCACTAACTTGTAATTTCCATAAATATATTTTTTATTTTTTAAAAAATCTACTAGTCTGAAATTTAGCTTTTAAATTGTTTTGGAGAAAAACGGTAGTTACACTTGGAAACCGCTTTTTAACAATTTTTCACATTGCCGTTATTTGAAATTTATATATAAAAATTAGATACCGTAAGTATTTTAAATAAAACGAGACTCATTTTAGAAAAGAAAAAAAAAGACAGACAAAAATACAATTACTGTATCTGACTATAAAAGTTAAAATTCTCCAAATTCAAATACGCATTGGTCACAACAGTCGTAGTAATCTGACGAGTAAGTGTATTAATAAACCGTGGAATGTCAAAAAAACAGACATTTTCACATAATTGGAAATATACAAAACCAATGACTAGATTATTACGCAATGGAATTTATGTACCAAAATTATATGTAATAAATACCAAAGTTCGTAATTTTACAAAATTTACTAAATTATGTAAACTAATAATCAAATTTTTTGCTTCAACATAAAATAAAAACTTAGTTAAACAAAATACAATGTACGAAACTTTTTAATGAAAATAAGTAAATATTGTTGGTAATTTTGTCATTATTTTAATGGTTTTTCTTGATGAGGGAAACTTACTTTTTAAATATCCCTAGTACAGTACGGTATATAAATTTTTTTTGTATAACATAAATATTATTGCAGGTAATAAATGCGAAGGTAGGAATTAGATAAGACACACTATCGGTAGGGTAGCTCTTTTTTATTATCAATAAAAATGATTGTTTAAAATTATCACAAGATAAAATTTAATACTGAAACTTGTAACATTTAATCAGAAATTGATTACTTGTTTTTGTTTAGGAGACAATGGACGCAGGTATAAAAAAAACTACACTGTACTTTCAATACTTTGTCAAAATAAATTAATTACAATTGAATTAAGTAATTTGAATTTTCTATAGCCGGATATTTAAACGTGGAATTTGTGGAGGATGTGAGTGAGTTTCAGTGTGTAAGATGCAATCACGTGCTTTTTCAGCATTACATTTCTAATTGCGGCCACGCTTTTTGCCCTAATTGCAAGCGAATATTAGATGACGGAAGTCAGCGATGGAAATGTCCAAGTTGCCAGGAATTTATCAAGAATATAGTAAGCAAACTTTACTCATGTCGAAAGTTTTAGTTGAATACATCAACAACTATTTGATAAATAAGGATATTCAAAATGAAGAACTCGATAAGAAATTGAAGGAAATGGCAGCGCATTGTCCGAATAAAAAATATGGCTGCTCATTCGTCCACCAACTAAAATTTATACAAGTTAGTAACTTTAAAATACAAGTAAAATTTTTATAAATTTAATTTTCTTAGGATCATTTGAAAGAATGCGATTTCACTAGAGAAAAATGCTTACCGAAACTAATTGAAGATAATGAAAACAAGAATTTGGTTAACGATTTTTAATATGATTAACAATATTTTACTTAATTATAAATTAAAATAATAAATTTCAGAATTCGGAACAAATGTTTGAGATAAATGAAAGATTCAACAAGTTAAATGCTGAAATGAACGAAATGCGAGAGAAAATAATTATTAATTTCGAAAAACCAGAAAAAGCAGACCAATCAGCAGCAGTGGAATTGAAATTAATAAAAATGATTAACGAAATAAAAGGTGACATGAAAGAGGAAATGAACAAGATAAACCTGGAAATCAATAAGATAAAAAGTAGGCCTACTTAAGTATATTATCGATATATCTACCTCGAGATTTACGTGATAAATGTATTTCTAGTAAATGTGAATTTGGCTATTGAGGAGTGCAAATCAAAGATATCGGAGTTTAAAGGTCAATCCGATGCGGTGTATCGCTTGATTGACTACAAGGAAGAAAAACTGCTCACAGCCATTAATAAATCAGAAAGGGAAGTGAATGCAAACTTGCTAAGCAAAATTCACAGCCAAATCGACGTAGAAATAAACAAAAAATCCGAAAATCTATCCACCAAAATGGACTTTTTACGAGTCAAAATTGAACAACAAATTCTTAAGGTTTTTTTTTCTATTTCTAACTAAACGGTTTTTAATAAAACAGAGAAACTATATACAATGTCAAGTACAATCACCTATTTTTGTAAATTTCAGATTGACAAATTAAATGAGTTTCAAGAAAACGAAAATCAGAATTTTAAACACAACATAAATGAAATGCAAAGTACCATTGAAGATTTAAAAGTGAAGAGATTTAATGATGGAGGATTAAAACAGCACCCTGGCGCTCGCAAAACACAATTCAATGAAAACAGCCTCGAAGTAAAGTTTATTTTAAACATTTCTTTGATTTTAAATTTTATCAATGTAAATGTTATAACATTAAAAATATATATATACGGTATATTTATTATTATAAGGGGAATAACTTAGGTGATTTCTCCTTAAACTTTTAGATGCTTTTATTTATTTGAGTTTAATGTTTTTTTTTCTTTTGACCAGGTCGAAAACTGGTCTACATTACATGAAATTAAATTTAAAGGACAGGTAATGGCAGATTTATTTTTTGAATAAATATTTACGTGTGCATTTATATTAGATTTTGGAATATGTCGGACGTGGGAGAGACCCAGTGGTCGTAGGTTCAGCTCAGGCAGGACAACCTCTAAGTCCTTCCCACCATTATTTCGAGATTGAAATTATAGATTCAGGTGTAGAAATTTATCCTATAGTAACAATGGGTTTGACACGACGGGTGAGGAACTTTTCCTGATCTTACTTGTTTGTTTAGACACCCTCACGGCTTTTTTAATTGCTAGGGTTATCCTAAAGACTATCACCCTGGGTGGACGTTGGGTTCCATAGGCTATCATGGAGGTAGCAAAATTAATTTGTAAATACTCACTTAAAATTGCGCAGAAAAATTACTTTAATAAAATATTCTGCAATACTTAAATTTCATTTCCATGTAAAGTTATATTTTCTCTTAGAACTTTTCAAAGCCTACAACCTTTTATAAACTTTTAATGAAACAAAATTAAATCTTTTACAGATGATGGAAACTTGTTTGACGATGGTAAATACGGAAAATCTTTTGGTCCAAAGTGTGGTCTAGGTATAGTATTAACAATTATTTTTCAATATTCTGAATTTATTTTTGCAAACCGAAAAGGAGATCGAATGGGCTGTGGAATTAATTTTCTCGGCGATGATGCAGACAATTGGAGCTCAAATAATGAACAACGTTCGACGGGAACTAAAAAACAAGTTAAAGTACATAAATCTTATATTATTTATTAACAATAACATTTTATGATTAGTAAACTATTTTATTTTTCAAAGATATATTTCACTAAAAATGGAAGACCCGTCGGTACTATATACGTAAAAGATCTTCCACCGGGTGGTTTCTACCCAACAGTGGGAATGAGAACTGTGGGCGCAAAAGTTCGGGTTGGTTTACAGCCTTAAAATAAACAGCATGAACAAAAATAAACTTCTACAAAATTTTACTAAATATAAAATAATAATTATGACTGTTTAAATGTTTTATTTTTTTTAATCTAATAACTTTACATAAAGCTATGCGCACAATCGATCTTGGATTTTGATGTAAAAACAAAACGAAGTTTGTAAACTTGGAACAGCATAGGCCTACATTTAAATTTAATGTTACCTAAAGTCTAAATAAAGCTCTAAGGATTTATTTATGATATAATTAAATTATTGATTTGCAGAACGTGACTTACCGGTAGTAACTTTGCTCGAGTGAGTGATAGCCTAATACTTTCCTGTAAAAAAGTAGTTCTCCAAGTTGGCTTTTTAAGGTTTGTACAAAGCTATTTTTGAATGCTTCACATTTACAGTTTTAAAAAAAAAATAGGTTTTACACACTTAATTATTATTTTCAATATTAATGACATAAATTGGTATAGTATTACAAACATTATATTATAATTATGAAATTATTCTACACTTATTAAAACCAACATAACCGTAATAGTTACCATTAAAAAGTAGAAAAGTGCGCTAAAAATTGCAGTTGGCTTTGTTTTTGTTTTTTTTAAAAAAGCATTTGTTCACATCAGAAACGTAAATTTAAAAAAAATGTTTTAACAAGAAAATTATGTCTTTTACGACATAACAAAAACTTTTTACCATGCAACCATAGATGCAACTTAGGTTCAGTCTAGAAATTATTAAAATCAGTGAAGTCTAGTAAACGACATGTAACGCTTATCACATTAGTACGAGTATTAAACTTTATAAATGTGTGACTAAAAATTAAAAGATTCACTTTTCTATAAAACATTTTAAACTCTATAAAATAACATCGCTCCAATTGAGTTAACACGTAAAAACCCTTCTTCGAAAGCGATGGAATACGCCTTAAAATGTTTTCGATTTGCCCAAATAAACAATATGGATAACATCCGAGCATTGCACAAAAATTATTACAGTATAATAAAGAAAGTATGATTAGAAACAAAGAACTTTTAAGCATAAAATTGCATCTGTGACGGACATGCTCCGTGAGCATATTTTCAATGTTGCTGAATCTAATAGCTAGGTAATGTAAAAGCTAGAACTCATCCAATGCTTTAACGCTCACTTTACAAAATAAAGTATCATTTTCGACGACGTTTTCTACCTCTTCCAGTGTGCACATTTCCAAATTATACATATTGTTTTCAATATCTTCTACAATCGTTTTGTCAATTCTTCTCTCGGGCTCCTCGCGATTTATGAAAGACACGGTGGTGGAGTGAGAAAACAAATTGTTGGTCAGTTCAGCGTCAAACTTACCCGTCAAAAACGATATCCAAGCAACCGGTCCTTCGCCCGCTAATCCGCTCAACCAAATCTTCACTTGGACTCTGTATTCATACGGTCCAGTGTAGAAGTACGGACTCTCTTGATAGCACAAGAGCCCATCTTTCTCTAATTCCAATCTCCTTCTATAGTTCTCCATGTTCCATTCCAGCGATCCGTCAAACGAGTGCACGTGTTGAGTCATCTGAAACGGTTCCACGTAAACCTCGATCTCCAGCGAATCGGCTACATTGTACATCGAATCCATAAACCAAAACTTATGAAAAAAACATATATCAAAACTCTAAAGCGTAAGTAAAGACTGAGCCGGATAAGTAGGATTGGGAACGGCATAAATGTTTGACATTTCTCACGTGTTCGCCCTGCAACGAATAAAACACGCGTGGAATTGGCGTAAGATCTTTCGATGCTCTTTTTAGCTCTTCGTTTAAAGCCAGCGACAAGTAAACGTAGCCATTTTCTCTCTGCTGTAACTTAGCTCGAGCTTGAACCTGGTATCCGCTCCACTGGAACATCTCGCTAGTCAATTCGAACGTTTCTCGCGACAGTTTATCCTGAACTCCGTCGATGATCCATCTGAAGCTGGGTTGGAACAGGTAATTGTGAGTGATCAGGCTGAAGCAATTCATCTACATTGAAAAAATGATTTATTAATAAATAGAGATTTAGTTAAATAATACATGTATATCGAACCGGAATTGTCAACTGTTCCGATGGAAATGGTTCCGCGTGGAAAAGCTTCTTCTTTTTGCTGGATTCATCCGTCGCCCCTTCACTCTCCACTTGTCTTTTTGATACTTGGTCATTCGTTTTCAGCGGTTCCGAAAGTGTTTCCATGTCGGTTGTCAACGGAGCTAGTTCATGGGTGTCAGCTGAAGCTGTGGCTTCCTGCCTTTTCACTTCTTCTAACATGGAATGGACGACGGTGGAGACGTTTTCAGTCACTCCACTCTCTTCCACCATCTTCATCTCTTGAGCCGCGACCATGACTCCGATTTTCTCCTCCAAAACCTTGATTTGGTTAAATAAAGCGTCGACTGCTTTTATGTTGTTCAAATTTTTCTGCATGTCGGCGTTTAAAATTTTAAAATTTTGGTCGACTTTTCTCAGTTCTTTAAAAACCTTGAAAGATAAATAAAATTAAACAATCTATAAAACACGCTTATTCAAAGTTGTTGTTTTTCTCGCACCATTGTAAGTCGATCTTCTTTCGACTTTTTGCAGCTTTCGTTTTGCGACTAATAAAACATGAATATTAATATTAAAATTCTTATTCGGGTAATTAAACGATGGTGGTTATACCTCTAGGTCGTTGTTGGTGTGGTAGGTGTCGACCAATTGACCGCACCAGCCGCAGATGTAGGCCTACTCCTTCGTCTCCAGCACGTACTCCAGCGACCACTTCGTAAAACGCTCACCCTTATTTCCTTCCTCTGAAAAAAAATAAAATTAACCCATTTTTTTTATTAAAAAAAACACATTATTATTTTGACTGACCATCGCTACAAAATCCGGAAGTAGACATATCTTTCTACTCACAACTCCTCGGTTTCAGACTCTACGAACAAAATAATTTTACATTTAGCATTACCTTACTGTATGAAAAAAAAACTCAAATTTCGAATCCCTTTCATAACTTTAACTGCAAATTAATTATTATCAATTTTAATTAGATAAACACATTTAAAACGTAAGATAATGTTTCGCCTTACTTTTTTGAGATTTAAATGGGCGAAATCAATCCACTAGATTTTCTCTGCTTTAAAACTTGAATGGAAAATGTTTGAAAGCGATGACACGAGATTGTTGTCCTAAAAGCACTTAAAGTCCCACTTGTAATTTAGATGAAGCAATCACACTTACTAAAAATGGTGTTGAACATTAATAATAATTGCAGAATTCATTTAACCGAGTCAGTTAAACCGTCATTCAATCTGCTTAAATCGCGTGAGAACGAGAGTAGGAGAATGAGGGTGACTTTTGACCTTCCTCAATTTTCCGTTAGCTGCTTTGCCCCACCTTAAAATTCCACTTGAAGAGAGGAAAAAGCCAGAGGGTAATAGAGGAAACTTACATTATTGCTTTAAATGGTGGAACTTAATATATTTTCAATATGTACAGTGTGTCGCTCGCTAACAAAATTTTATTTAATTTTTTTTGGCTGTCTAACTTTTAATTAAAGCAATAAAATTGTAATTAAAATAGTTGAGAAGTAGTAATTAATTTGCAAGATATATGCTGTTTATATTCAGCCAAAAGCTTTTTATTTCTAACATAATATTTGTTCCAAGAATTAAATATTTGATGAAGGTTCAAATTTCCGGCATAGCTTTATAAGTTAAATAAGTATCATTAGTTAAAATCTTTGCTTTTATTTAAAAAAATTTAAATAGTTATAAAAAAACTTTCAGGAACATTTTCAAACAAAAACACAAAACTGTTAATGACGTCTTCAAAATTCGCAATAAAAATCATTTTGAACAAAATGAAAATGTATTCATAATTATTTTAAAACCCCTTTGAACACATGCAGCATGAATAGAGCGCTTAATAACGATACCTATACACTTTTTATTGCGATTTAATGCTCACTTCCAATAATAAAATGTTATCTTCGATGAAATTGTTTACCTCTTTCATCGTGCACATTTCTAAGTCGTAATATTTCTTATCTTTAATATCTTCAACGATGGTTTTGCTCATGTTTTTCTCGGAGTCATTCCGGTCTACCAAAGTGACGCTGGTCGAGTGAGGAAAGGACTCGGATAGTTCAGCGTCAAACTCACCCGTTAAAAACATTATTTGGGCAATGGGTCCTCGTCCTCTATCAAATCCTTTCAAAGATAGTCTCAATTGGACTCTGTACCCTTGGGAACTTGTGTAAAAGCAAGGACTCTCCTGATAAGGCACGAGCCCCTTTTGCTCAGACTCCAATCTCGCGGCGTAGTTTTTAATACTCCATTCCAGCGTCCCGTCGTAGGAATGGACTCGTTGAGCCAGCGCCAACGATTCCACGTAAATCTCCAGCTCAATCGAGTCCTTCGCGATGTACATCGAATTCAGCAGCCAGTCTTTCTGACCCAAGCAGAGCTCGAAATCCAGCGAAAAGCTAAAGGCTGAGCAGGTTAAGTAGCCGCTACAGTTGCACTTGCGGCGGCGAACTCTCACGTTTCTACGATTTAGTAAATAATAGACTTGAGGAATCAGCGCAATATCTTTCGCTTCACTTTCTACGTTCTTTAACGCCGCGTTTTCCTCCAAGCTCAACGACACGTAAACGTAGCCATCTTCTTTCAGCTGGAACTTAGCTCGAGCTTGAACCGGGTATCCGCTCCACTGGAACATCTCGCTGCTCACTTCGAACGTCTCTCGTTCCATTTTCTCTTTGATTCCGTCGATGATCCAGCTTAGGTTGGGTCGCGGATTGTAGTTGTAAGTGACCAAATTGAAGCAGTTCATCTAAAAATCAAATATAATCGAATGATTAAAATTAATACTGTAATACCTTAATAAATAACATGTGTTTTTTTAATTACGGAGTTGGATAAAACGAATAAAGAAGTCAAATTTTAACAACTCCGATTTAATGACAAAAAACAATTTTTAGAATATGACCTCTCCAACTGAGTCGGCACATGTTAACTCGATTAGCCAAATATGCGATTTAAAAAGCAAATAAACAAGTCAAATTTTAATGAAAATAAGTAAATTTTTTTAATATTTAGTTAGGTCAACATCACCGATTTAACAATGAAAAATAACATCTAGCATGTCACCTCCTCTACTGAGTCGGTTAGCTCGATTAGCAAAATTTTCATTAACTTTCTCATACGCGTGATTGCCAACATCCAATCAGACACGTGCGAGAGAGTTATTAGAAATTTCGTTACACGCGTTGACATGTGCCGACTCAGTTGGAGAGGTCATATTCTAAAAAAAAAACAGTTCGGAGTTGTTGTTGTATGTACATATCAAAAAATTATTCATTTTCATTATTCGTTATTCTTCTTTATTCGTTTTTTCTTCTTTATTCTTTATTCGTTTTTTCTTCTTTATTCTTTATTCGTTTTCATCAAATTCCGTAATTTAAAAAACAAACTGTATATTTATTATATCGAACCAAAATTGGGACTCGTTCCAATGGTAAATTTTTCATCTTTTTGGACGTTGATTTCTTAGTTGCGAATTGATTCTCCGGTTTTCTTTTTACTACTTGAAACTCTACGTAATTTGTTCGAATTTGCGTGGAAAGGGTGACGATTACAGTTTTTAAGCGATCTAGTTCGTGGTTGACGGTTGATGGTGTCACTTCCTTCGGTTCTCTCATGCCTTCTAAAATGGCGTGGACGGCGGTGGAGATGGTCTCGCTCATGCCGCTCACTCTCCTACTCACGTCCGTCATCTTCGTTTCGTGAGCCCAGCTCATTTCTCGCATCGTCTCCTCCAAAGCCTTGACTCGGTTGTAGAAAGTGTACGGAGCTCCATCACCTTTCTTTAATTATTCGCAATAGTTATTAATTTTTCTGTTTAAAAAAAAAAATAATAAATCTGTTTACTTTCTCCAACTCTTTTTTCAATTCCGTTTTCAAGGTAAAAATCCCCGCGTTAAATTCCGTTCGCGTGTTTAAGCGATCCGCCTGAATTTCTTCCATCACTTCAGCTTTCACGGTGTCCATTTGTTTCTTAATTTTGCCAATCTCCGCGTGGAAATCATGTTGAACTTTTCGTAGCTCCTTAATAAAAATCTATAACAGCAAAATTAAAAACATTTTTTAAAAAATTTTTTTTTCATTGATCTTTGATAAGAGTGAGTTTGATTTTTTTTTATCGTTGTCGTTACCGATTCTAATTCATTTTCTTTAGAGTTTTTGCAAGTTTTGAAATGCGCCTATAATTAAATAAAGAACATGTTGATGACATTTTTAACTTCAGTTAAGTAAATAATACGCTCACTTCTAATTCTTCGGTGGTGATGAGCGGTTGACCGCACCAGCCACAAATACATTCCTGCGTCTCCTTCACGTACTCCAGCGGCCACTTCACCAAATTCTGACCGTCACGTTTCTCATCTGAAAACATTTAAACGTCGTTAGTACAACAAATTTTTTTTTTTTACCTAAATGATCTAGATTTGACGAACCATCAACGCGAAATTTGGAAGCAGACATAATTATTATTTCTCTCGCTGATCTAACTTTTTCGGTTTCAGGAATCCAACTGAAAATTAAAAAAAAAACAATTTATTTTACTGCGATAAGTATAGACTTTAAAAGAATTTTGGAAAAGCGCGCTAACAATTATTATAAACGTAATAACATTCTCGGTTCAATTGTAGGCCTACATTTTGACATAGGCCTACGTGCGTAAACACTTAAGATTATCAAAATTATGAATTGGAAGTTAGTTAACGGTGCATTAATTATTATAATCTTTTAATAATATTTGACAAAACGTAAAATAATACAAGTGGTTTCACTTTACCTTAAGATATTAATGAAAAAAATCGTCGAGATTTTCACAACTGCAGAATTTGGACGGAATTTCAGTTTGATTTCTTTAATGAAAGTTTCTCTTCCTACTTCATTCAGAACTTTTCGAGCCTTAACTTTTAATTCGGGCGAACCAATAAGTCTGACTAATAATTATTATTAGAGTTTGAATTGAGACGAACGAGTCAGTTGAACCGCCGTTCACAGTGCTTGAATGGTGCCAGAAAGAGATGGAGAGAATAATGTGACTTTGACTTTGACCTTCCTATTTTTCCCACACTTCAAACTCGAATTGAGCAGAAGAATGAAAGAGGAATGTTGCATTATTGTTCGGAAGGGTAGAAGAGACATTTGAAACGCAATTCTGCTTGTGAAATCTTAAAATATTAATCGCACACTGAATTATCAATAAAAAAAAAACAACTTGAGCAAAAAATTTAAGCGCTATTCATTTATTTTATTTATTCTACTAAAAACTTTATAAAAAATGAATTCCAATTTTGTTTCATTGAGCTTTTTCATCCGCGCTTTAACTAATGAAAAAAAACTTATTAAATTTTGTTCTTATTTAAAATTACAATCGAAATTATTAAAATCTATTCCTTTTTTCTAGTATTTCTTTTTTCTAATACCTTTTTTAAAGGTGATCAACAGAGTGGGTTTCGAGTTTGGTTACTGCGCTTTAATGTTCACTTTACAAAATAAGGTGTCATCTTCGATCAAATTGTTTACGTCTTTTAATTCGCAGACTTCTAAGTCGTAATATTTCTTATTTTGAATATCTTCCACTACACTTTTAGTGACGCATCGCTCGGGCTCCTTGCGGTTGATGAAGGTGACGGTGGTGGAGTGAGCGAATGACTCGGGTAAATCACGATCGAACTTCCCCGTCACAAACAATACACGAGCGGTCACTCCTTTTCCTTCATTTCCATTCAAGAACATTTCCACTCGGACTCTGTATCCACTCGGCCCAGTGTAGAAGTACGGACTCTCCTGATAAAACGCGAGTCTGTCTTTCTCCAACTGCAATCTTCTCGCGTAGTTTTCGATGTTCCATTCCAGCGTTCCATCGTAAGAGTGGACTTTTTCAGCCTTCGAAGAGGGTTCCACGTAAATCTCGACCTCCACCGCATCATTCACGTTGTACGCTGAATGGTTGAGCCAGGATTTATGAACGAAGCACGACTCAAATTCTAGAGAAAAATTAAAGGCCGAGCCAAATAAATAGCCGATCGATTGACATTTGTGACTTTGATTTCCCGAATACTTGTCTTTCAACACATAAAACACAGTCGGAATCAACCTAAAATCTTTCAGTTGGCTGCTTTCATTATTTTGCACATTATTTAAGTGCAGCGACATGTAAACATAATCGTCTTCTTTTAGCTGAAATTTTGCTCGAGCTTGAACGGGATACCCTCTCCACTGGAACTTCCTGCTGGTTAGTTTGAACGTGTTTCGTTCCATTTTATTCTTAATTCCGCCGATAGTCCACTTGAATCTGTGTTGAAACAAATAGTGGCGAGTGACCAGATTGAAACTGTTCATCTAAAACCGAATTAAATTTAACAGTTAAAACCTTAAGAAAGTTTTCAAACCGAAATTGTCACCTGATTCGATGGTTCCACGTGGAACCGCTTCTTTTTCTTGGTCGCTTCATCCATCGCCCCAACATTCTCCAGTTGCCTTTTTAGCACTTGAAAGTGTGGAACATAACTTTTGTTTTGTTCCGGCAGGCTTTTTGTTTCCCTTTTTAGCTGATCCATTTCTTTGGTTTCAGTCGATGTTGTGGTTTCCTTCGATTTTACTTCTTCTAACATGGAGTGAACGACGGTGGAGATGGTCTCAGTCACTCCGGAGAATCTCCCGTTCACCTTCGCCATCTTCGTGTCTTGATTCAGGCTCATCTCTCGCATCTTCTCCGCCATTCCGTTCTCCAAAACCTCGACTTTGCTACACAAAATGGACCGGTCTTCATCCTTGTTTTCTCCATTTTTCTTTAACAGAACACACTTATTAGATTAGATTAAAAGTGGTAATAATTAATAAAGATGAGTCTCACTTTTTCCAACTCTACTTCAATAGCCAAAATCTTGTTGTTAAATTCCGTTTTCAGACTTAAGTGATCCGCCTTAACTTCCTCCAGCACTTCACTTTTTACTGTGTCCATTTTTTTGTTTAAAACCCTTAAACTTTGCTGAACTTTTCGTAACTCTTTGAAAACCTATAAACATCCAAACATTTAAATTAAAACAATAATTGAACAAACACAAAACGATTCGAGATGTTTTCTGGACCCGCAATAATCCAGTGTCTTCGGAGTTTTTGCATGTTTTAAAGTGCGCCTAATTAATAATAAAACGTTTATTAAATTTTAAGCGTTTCAATTAAATGAGATAGTTACCTCTGGTGTCTCGTTGTTGTGGTTGGGGATGAGCAGTTGACCGCACCAGCCGCAGATGCACTCCTTCGTCTCAGACACGTACTCCATCGGTCCCTTCACGTTCTCCTCTTTTTCTGGAATATTAAATTTTTTCTACAACCATTTTTGCCAAATTTAAATGAATTTTACTGACTATAAGGATGAAATCCAGAAGTAACCAAATCCTCTTTAACTGAACAGCTGCAACTAAAATTGTAAACAAAATTTAATCATTCTATTGTAATACTGAAATTTTAATTCAAGATTTTTGTAACAGTAAAAATTTCAAATCTATTTTTGTTTATCGAAATAATTATTGATGAGAGAAATTATTATGATTTTCTAAAAATTTTAATTAGAACTAATATTTTAATTTTTAGTTCAAGTAGCCTTCACCGACAAGTTTCACATTGGTTATTTTAACATTATTATTATTATACCGTTAAGTATTTTGGTATTAATCGAGAAAATCATTCTAAAATATTTTAACAAATAAAGTTTGAAATTTAGTTTATTCTAAATTAATTTCATCAAAATTTAAAACTAAATTCTGTAATGTTTGACGTTATCTTTTCTGTTTTGATAAACAAAATCCTGAAGATTTTCTCACCTATTATACAACTTAATCCAAGTGGTAAACTTAGGAGGCAATAACACGACGTTCTCTTCTCACAGGTATCCTAATTATTCAACGCAATTAGCTCGGATTAAGCGATTATGCTCGCTGAAAATAGCAGGAATGACTATGCCGAAAATCCTTGAATCGCGCGAGAACACGAGAGCTTGACATTTGACCTTCAGACACATCCGTTGCGTTTATTGCCCCACCTTAAACTCCACTTTGAAGAGAGGAGAAACGGAGAGGGTAAAAGAGGAAAGTTACATTAATGTTTTAAAGTGAGGAACTAAAATTTGAAACACACTTCAGAAAACCTGGTTTCAAAAAAAAAAAAACATTAAAAAAAAAGCTGTCTTCACTCGAATGATTTTAGTGCTTTTTTTTTCACACATTTCGAATTGCGAGATAAAAAACAATTCCATCGTTAACTTTGACTTTTTTTTACCCTTTAATTAAAGCACTAACGATCTAATTAAACCTGTTGAGAAGTGGTATTTAATTTGCGGTAAATATGGTTTACATGCGACCAAATGTTTGTTACTTTATAATTAATGTCAATTAACAAACAATTTAATTAAAAATTAATATTTTAAGAAATAAAACTTTTCCTGCATTTGTATCGTGTAAATGTACACAGGTGAAAAAGATAAGCGATTTACTGAAATAAGAACAACTACTTACAGATAAAATAGGTATACAATACAGTACAGTGCAGTCATAATAATTATGCGGAGCTTTCACAAAATAAAATTACACTGGAAACATGGAACTTATTTTAATTTCGCCTTAGACGCTTTTTTCTGGGATTCAATGCTCACTTTGAAAAATAAAGCGTCATTTTCGAGGAAATTTTTTACCTCTTCCAATTTGCATATTTCTACGTCGTACCATTTTTTAACTTTAATATTCTCTTCAACGGTCTTAGTGACGCTTCTCTGGGGCTCCTTACGGTTCAACAGAGTGACGGTGGTCGAGTGGAGAAATAACTTTAGCAGTTGAGCGTCAAAATTCTCCGTCACGAACATTAAACGAGCGGTCAGTCCTTTTCTTCCCGCATCTCCGTTCAAAAACACCTCCATTTGGACTCTGTCCCCGCATTCACTGACCAGGAAGTAAGGGCTCTCTTGAAACGGTACGAGGCCATCTTTCTCCAACTGCAATCTTCTGGCGTAGTTTTCCATGTTCCATTTGAGCGTTCCATCGTAGGAATGGACGTGCTGCGTCATCTGCGGTGATTCCACGTAAATGTCCATCTCCACTGAATCAGCCACGTTGTACGTTGAGTGATTGAACCAGGCTTTATGAACGGAGCATGGATTCAATGCTAGTGAAGAACGAAAAGGTCGCTTACACTTATGCCTAGCATCACTCGAAGATCTGTCTTTTAGCAAATAAAACACTTGCGGAATGATGGGAATATTTTTCAGGTGACTTTCATCCTTCGACGCGTCTTCGAAGCACAGCGATACGTATACGTGGTCATATACCAGCTGTAACTTAGCTCGAGTTTTCACGGGATATCCGTTCCACTGGAACACCTCGCTGCGTGCCAGTTCCAACGTCTTTTGTTCCATTTTAGTCTGAATTCCCTCGATAATCCATGTATAGCTGGGTTGGAACAAATGGTTGTAAGTGACCAGATTAAAGCAGTCCATCTGAAATCATAATAATCATAATAATTCGAATCATTCAATTAAAAGCTTTAAAAAAAAGATATCGAACCCGAATTGTCATGTGATCCGATGGAGATGATGGATCCACGTGGAACCGTTTCGTCTGGTGTTCGCTCGATTCATATGTGGCACTTTCATTCAGGATTTGGCTTTTTATGACTCGAAAGTCTCCGTCAATGTTTGTCTCTCGTGCCGAAAGAATTTCCACGTTGCTTTTCGGTCGTTCACTGTTAAATGGTGATGTAATTTTCTTTCTTCTCACTAATTTTAATATGGAGCGGATTACGGTGAAAATGATCTCAATCACTCCGGTAAATCTGCCATTCACTTTCGCCATCTTCATGTCTTGATCCGCGCTCATCTCTCGCATCTTCTCCTGAATTCCGTCCTCCAAAACCTTGACTTTGTTATTGAAAGTGTCGAGGGCTCCATCGTTGTTTCCTCCACTTTTATTTTTCTGAGCACAAATATTATTATAGATTAAAAGTAGTACTAATTAAACTAATTAATAGAAATAAATCTTACTGTCTCCAACTCCGCTTTTACTTCTTCCATCACTTCAGCTTTCACAGTGTCCATTTTTTCGTTTAAATTCTTTAAACTTTGTTGAACTTTTCGTAAGTCTTTGAAAACCTAAACCACAAAACATTTAATATATTTAATTTTTTAAACAATCATAAAGCGAATCGAGTTGTGTTTTTTACCTTTAGTAATCGATTGTCTTTGGAGTATTTGCAGCTTTCAAAATGAGCCTAATTAAAAAAAACTTTGATTAAATTATACTCTGGTTAATTATTAAATACTTTGGTTACCTCTGGTGTTTGGTTGTTGTGGTTGGGGATAAGCAGTTGACCGCACCAGCCGCAGATGTATTCCTCCGTCTCAGACACGTACTCCAGCGGCACGTTGATTTCTTCATCTACAAAATAAAATTTAAGTTTCTATTGAAAATACTAACGAGAGTTTTACTAACTATAAGCAAGAAGTCCGGAGGTAGCCATCACTTTTACTGACCGAACTGAGGTACTGGTAATTATTGGTTTCGTTACTGCAACTAAAAATGGTTAAAAAAACAAACAACTTAATTAATAAATGCGCTGTAATAATGTTCGTTTTAGAGTAAAAGTTTGAGATTTAATACAACGAAAATAGTATGACGAAAATTAATTGTATTTAACGAGAAATACAAAAATAACTCCCGATTTCTATGTTGATAATAATAATTATTAGTATTGTTAAAATTAAAATAAGTTTTCTAAATACAATGTAATTTAACATTTACGTTTAAATGTATTCAAATAAATAAATACTAGTTCAAGGTTTAAAATAATAATAATAGCTGATCAAAGAAATTTATTTTCAGTTGAATCCACTTGTTAATTCTGATTTCTTTCAAAACATGTAAAACGTAAAATAATAAAACCTCGCGAAATTCTCGATTATTTCTCAGCTTTAAAACTTGACCTAAAATCAGTTTGATAATACGTACGAGATTCTTGTCCTAAAAGCGAAATGTCCAAGTCTCAATAAATCCCACTTTGAATTCAGATGAAGCCGCAACACTTATTAAAAATGGAGTTAAGCGAAACAGTTGAACCGCTGCTTGACTTCCGTATGATCGAGACAGAGAATGACGTGACGTTGACCTTGTTTTTTTTTCGTTACATTTTTTTTGCCACATCTCAAACTCCACTTGAATAGACGAAGGGTCAAAGAGGAAGGTTACATTGTTGTTTTAAAGGGTAGATCAGTCCATACTGTATAATAATAAAATTATTGATTAATTACTTTGTAATAAACAGATTAGTGTAATTTCACAAAAAAAAAAATTTCTGCCTAACTAAAATATAGAACGATAACTTCCAAAAACACAGTTTCTATAACAAGAAAGTAATGCAAAATAGAACTTAAATTCGACTTAAAAAGCTTTATTACAATGTGTTTTTTTTATTTACGGATTAACTAATAAACGCTTAATTAGCTAATAATTAAAGTTTTTTTGATGATAAATGACGTGGTGGAAAAAGCGTCACATAACAACAAATAAAATCATTATGGTTATCATTAAAAAAGAAAAATATTACCATAATTTTCTTAGTAAAAACACACTGAAAATTATTACATTTAAATATGAAAAATTTGAACAAAGTTTTTTGAAAATATTAAAATATTTAAGAGTTAAATGTTATTACTATGACTTATTTTTACGAAACATTTTTATAAACACATTCGTACAACTACTTAATATTGATTAATATTATTAATTATTATACGTTTAATTATTATACCGGTATTTTTTTTTTCCAACACAAAATTCCAACTAAAATTTCTTTTCCCCAAAAAAATTCTTCATCATTTAGAAACATTTAAATTTGGTCGTTTGTTAGTTACAATAGTTTTTCTGGTGCCACTCGATACCATAAAAACAACGTTAATAACGTTGAATTTTGGATAATGGATAATTTAAAATTTATCCAAAATTTTTCAATCTTCTAAAACTCTTATCGTTGGTCACTTGACAATTACTGTTTTAAAAAGCTTTATCTAATGACAAAATTGGGCTTAAAAAAATTATTAACGCTGTCTTATTAGACAAAAATGAAAATGAACAAAAAACAATGTTTCTAGAAAATAACATAAAAATATTATGTTTGATCATTTTAACTTTACTTTAGTCGTTCGCTACTGCGCCTTAATGACCACTTTACAAAGCAAAGTGTCATTTTCAATTACGTTTTTTATCTCTTCTAATTTACAGATTTCAAACTTGTAATCCTTTTTCTTCTTAATATCTTCAACCACCGTTTTAGTGACGCTTTTTTCCGGCTCTTTACAGTTAATCAGCGTCACGGTGGTCGAGTGAGCGAATGATTTCGGCAGTTGAGCGTCATACTTGCTGGTCCAAAACAATACACGTGCGGTTGGCCCACTTCCTCCTTCGTCTCCATTCAGCATCAGTCTCACTTGAACTCTGTATCCATTCGGTCCAGTGTAGAAGTACGGACTCTCCTGATAAAACACCAACCTATTCTTCTCAAACTGCAGCTTTTTTCGGTAGTTTTCGATACTCCACTCCAGTGTTCCATCGTACGAATGGACCTGTCGAGTCATCGCAGGTGGTTCCACGTACATCTCAATCTCAATCGAATCATTCACGTTGTAATCTGAATTGTTGAACAGCGATTTACGACATAAAAATGCTTCAAACACGAACGAATGCTTAAATTTAGAACCCAATAAATAGCTTCTATTCGAACATTTGTGCTGTGGATTTCTCGAGTTAACGTTCTTTAGCAAATAATACAGCTGCGGAATTACTTTGAAATCTCTCGACTCACCATCATCTTTCAAACACATCGACAAATAAATGCCGCCATCTTCTCTCAGCTGGAACTTGGCTCGAGCTTGAATTGGATATCCGTTCCACTGGAACATCTCGCTGCTCAATTCGAACGTTTTCTGCGCTGTAATAGACTTTATTCCATCGATGATCCACTTGTAGCTGGGTTGGAACAGATAGTTGTGAACGACCAGGTTGAAACAATTCATCTAGATTGAAACAAGAAAATGATTTAATATTAATCACAACATGAATGAATATCAAATCTCGAACCGGAATTGTGAACTGGTCGAACGCAGATGGTTCCACGTGGAAACCTTTCATCTTCTTAGCCAATGACTTTGATGTTTCACCTTCCATCTGTCTTTTTAGCACTTGATGATCTCCTGCGTGTGTATTGAATTGGACAGAAAACGGTTCTGTTCCGCTTTTCAAGTGCGCTGCTTCATCTTCCAAATGAGTTTTTACGCTTGCGAGATTTCCCGTGCTCTTTCGTTGCCGCAACCCAAGAGCTACGGCTCGATATAGCTCATTGTCAGCTGACGGCGTCACTTCCGTGCTTTTAGCTTCTGTCATGGATTGGACGACGCTGGAGATGGTTTCCGTCACTCCGCTCACTCGCCCACTCACTTCCGCCATCTTCGTCTCCTGCGCCGCGCCCAACTCGCGCATCTTCTCCTGCATTCCGTCCTCCAAAATGTTGACTTTGTTCAGCAAGGTCGACAGGACAGCGTCGCTCGTTTCTCGGTTTGCTTTTAATAAATCCTATTCAAAAAGCAATTAACGATTTTAAGTCTAAAAGCGTTTTATATAGAATTCACTTACCTTTTTGACTTCGGCTTTTATGTTGTGTAGTTCCGCCTTAATCTCCTCCATCAGCTCGGCTTTCATTTGGTCCACTCTCGTCCGTAGGTCAGCGTTTAATCCTTCGAACTTGTGGTTTAAATTTAGTAGATCTTTAAAACGCTGAAAACGACGAAACTTAATTAAAACAATTGGAATACTCGTTATGTTATTTTGAATTGTAGTGTACCGTTAACAGCGCAGTTTCTTCTGAGTTTTTGCAGCTTTGAAAATGCATCTACAGTACATGTACCAAAAAAAAACAACGATTATTTCATTTTTCTGAGTTAAATAAATGATGTGGCTACCTCTAGGTCATCGTGGGTATAGTCGGAGAGGAATACGTGACCACACCAACCACAAATGCATTCCTTCGTCTCTTTTACGTACTCCAGCGGCCACTTCGTTAAGCCCTCTCCACTATCATCAGCCTCACCTGAAGAAACAAGAATTAAGTTTTAGAAAAGCTATATAAATTTTTATGGATTTTACTGACCATCACTACGACGTCCGGAAGTTTCCATGGCACCTTTTGACTACACTTAATAGCAGCAACTGAAAAAGTAAACAAAGTTTAGTCATTTTATTGTCTAAATAATAACTTTTTTGCAATAATAATGTTTTGCGCCACTCGAGTCTATAAACTTGTACGAGTATTTTATTAATTAAATTCAAGTTTATTTAATTCAGAATTACTTTCATTAGCAGCAATCAAGATCACGGTAAAGCTTTAATTATTATTACGTTACCTTTATTTTTTGATGAAAGGAATTCCAGGAGATTTTCACACTTCTACAAATTAACGGTTTAACCCCAAGTTGTAAACTTAGGAGGTAATAACACGATCGATGTTCTCTTCCCAGAATTAACCGGAGATTATCCAACTTTTACACTCGGATTAAGCGATTATGATGACTGAATGTTGAAGCTTCAATTAGCGGGAATGACTCGGCAGAAAGTCGTTCGATCTCGCTGAAACACGTAAGACGAGAGCTCTGACGAGAGAGAGTGACATTTGACCTTCCCCTAAACATCCGTTACCACTTTTGCCCCACCTTAAACTCCACTTGAAGAGAGGAGAAACGCAGAGGGGAAAAGAGGAAACTTGCATTATTGTTTTAAAGGGTGGAACTCACATTAATTTGAAACACACTTCGGAAAACCTCGTATCAAAATTATTGCATTAAATCAGGCGCATTAAATTATTGCAAAATTAGCATTGATTTTAGTGGTTTTCTTTCACATAAACAATTTCAAATTGTGCGTTAAAGAAATTTCAGTTTTAACTTTAATATTATTATCGGTTAGCTACCGGTAGTAAAAAAAAAATTAAAAGCACTAACGATGTAAATAAAATTGTGGAGAAGTGGTAATTAATTGGCGATGGATGAGATTGTTTATATCCGGACAAATGTTTACTATGTACTTCAAAATAAAAAATAAAAAAAAAAAATTTAATGAAATTATTATTTAACAAATAAACATTTTCCTGCATTTCCCATACTTTTGTCTCATTTAATCGAACGCAATAGACAATAACACTTGACGCATTTACTGTACACCTACGAACAATTGAATCAAAAATGTTTGTTTAAATTTCCACTTTTCCATTTAAAAATAAAAATAAACTTTGACGAACAATTTTTACCAAATTCTTTAATCATCTTTTTTGGCTTCATTACACTTTTAGTCATAGGTACTTTATCTTAAATGATAAACGACATCATAAAAACAATACACTTTTGCTTTATCCAAAAATTTAAAGATTCATGTCCACTGAAAAAAGGAAAATGTATTAATAGCTTTAAGTTTGAACATAGCATTGTACTTTGTGGATGGAGTTTGCTTATTTTAACATACACGAAGATGGTTTTTACAGCGCTTTAATGCTCACTTTACAAAATAACGCGTCATTTTCGACGAAACTTGCTACCTCTTCCAATTTGCACAATTGTACGTCGTCGCATAATAATTTGCAATTTTTTTTCGACATCGTTTCACTGAAGTTTTGCTGAGAGTCTTTTCGATTGACCAAGGTCACGGTGGTGGAGTGTGGAAAGGACTGAGGTAGTTCAGGATCAAACTTGCCCGTCAAAAACCATATACGAACGATCAATCCATTTCTCCTTCCTAATCCATTCAAAAATATATGAATTTGGACTCGGTATCCATTGGGTCCAGTGTAGAAGTACGGACTCTCCTGATAATCCACCTGTCCACTTTTCTCCAACTGCAATCTTCTGGCGTAGTTTTCCATCTTCCATTCCAGCGTTCCATCGTAGGAATAGACCTGTTGAGTGCAGGGAGATGGTTCCACGTAGATCTCGATCTCAACCGAATCAGCGACTTTGTACGTTGAAAGATTGAACCAGGTCTTGTGAATAAAGCCCGATATAAACGGCAGAGAAGAACTAAAACGTGAGCCTGAAAAGTAGCAGGTTGGAAAACACCGATGTCTAGCGTGTGTCGGAGAGTTGTGCTTCAACAAATAATACACTTGAGGTATCGGCGTAATATCCCTCAGCTGATTTTCACCCTTCAACGCATCTTTCAAACACAGAGACAAAAAAACGCCGCCATCTTCTCTCAGTTGTAACTTGGCTCGAGCTTCCACGGAATATCCGTTCCACTGGAACATCTCGCTGTTCAATTCCAACTTCTTTCGTTCCATTTTATTCTGGATTCCGTCGATGATCCACGTGTAGCTGGGTTGGAAAAGATGGCGGTTAGTCACCAGATTAAAACTGTTCATCTGAAATCAAAATAATCGAATAAT